>OY855911.1:24643543-24936043 GCA_963693305.1 Meandrina meandrites | reverse complement strand
TATTGTTGTGCTGTACAACCATAACTTAAAATCTACTGATGCTAAAACTCAAATCAAAATAATGTTTTGCTAATTAAAGTATTCAGTAAGTCACTGTAATTAAGTAGACCAAAAGTCACTGCAGCAGCGACTCGTGTATTTGGTATGTTCTGACTTGTTAAACGTTCCTACTAGTAATATACTGAAAATATACAAGTTTTAAATATTGAAGATGGTAAATATGAAGTTCGGTGTCATGAGTTTAGGACAAAAAAAATCTGAGTCCCCGACTGACGGGAATCGAACCCATGGACGCCCAGGTACCGGTTGAGCGCTCTAACCACTGAGCCACGAAAGATTCTTCAGGTGAGCTAGGCCATTTACTAGCTTCATATGTGACAAGCGTCCTGCATACTGCTAGGATCAGCAATGTCAAAAGCATCATATGTGTAATAAATAAAAAGGACTGCTAAAATTTCAATAGCTGATTATTCATCCCTCGCGAAAAGTTTGGTATGTCAAACTTGTGTTCAACATTTTGACATTGCCATGACAACCGCATAATTACATGTATGCTTAGCTGGAAATCAACTATTTTGGCGTTTTAATATTACGCATGAAAATTCAACGTTCAACATTTCACCAAGAGTGGATTGTCATGTCGTTATTGTTCTTAGCCCATTCAGAACGCTCCCAAATGATAATTGCTGTTTTTATTCCTGATAATAAGTCAATAGAGAGCTTAAGCACAGGCGTTTTTGAGCCACGGACGGTAGCCGGAAATGGAACCTTTTCGTCTGTAGCGCTTATTGTGAGCTTTTTGTTCATAAATTCAAGTTGTAAGTGCTACAATGAAAGCTTTCTAACTTATATTTGGACGTTAAAGTTCGCCAAAACCTTAAACATTCGCCTTCCGGTTGCCGTCCGTGGCTCAAAAACGTCAGTGCTTAAGCTCTCTAATATTCCATTCCAGCCACGAAGCGTTCCGGTCTAACCTCGTTACATATCCGGCAGATAAACAGAGTACAAATTTCGGAGGTACTTGGTTTTAATTCTACCGAGGACAATGATATAATATTCTCTGATTCGAGTGCCTTAGTTTCTTGAGGGTTAAAACTCGCTGTAATTGTTTAGAGAAATAGCACATGGAAATTTTCATTAATTTCGCTTATAATTTCTTTGATTTTTTCGAAGTTATAAACGGAAAGAATGGATAGTCCAATGACTGACCGTGACCACTATCGCGGCAAGGTGTGCGAGCAACAAAACACAAAACAGTCGTTTTTCTCTCATTTGTATGAAGATATCAAATTTCACTAGTAATTCATTTTTTATTCTCTTTGTGCTGAAACTTTTAAAAATAAGCAGCGACTTAATTTGGCAATAATGTATTTCTGCCCATATTCTAGTACGCAATAAATTTGCTTCGTTTAAAAGAAAAATTACAATCATAAAAACATGTACGTATGTTCTTTTATGCGAGGTTTCTCTCTCAATTTTGGTCGTTTTCCGACAATTGGATGCTGATATTTCGACTGGGTTTAACAGAGCCTAACCTCGAGCTCCACGGACCTGTAAAGTAACTGTTTCATTTTGTTACAGATAATAATGTCGCTATTTTTAACTTCAACGGCAACAACCTTTGTGTAAATCATATTACATTTCCCTTTTGATTTATTGACAGTAAGAATTTTACAAATTTTACAAATTCTTAAAAGGTTACATTAGGCGGCAAAGACAGTGATGCTTCATGAACAAACAAATGGTTTTTACCTTAATGGAAAATGTTTATATATTTACAGCACTTTCACCTTCAAAAATGTAATAAACAAATAGAAATGTATATATAAAAAAGAAATGGTGAAGGTCGCACAGCATACCCGGGCTCCAATTAAAGTGCGCCGAAATGTTTCTAATGTTCTAAACCTTTACTTAGTTTTCCGTTGCTGCAAATAACCTACCAGAAGTAAACACAAAAATGTCGATATCACGGTTATCCGTGGTCATTGCGGCGGTTGTTCTTATTTTTGTTGTTCCCCTACGTTGCCATCCGTGTCAAAATGCGTCTGGAAGTTTCCAAGAAATCTTACAGCGTCGTCAACTCCCAGGAAGGTTTTTGCCACGGACGGGTATGGTTCTTTCTAGGCAGTCCGTGTTCACAAAGATGGAATGTCTCGACATTTGCTTGCGAACTGCAGAGTGTGGCGCTTTTGACATGAAACAAACGCACTCGAAGAACAACACAATGACATTTTGGATTTGTATCATTAACCGTCGAGTAAACTCTCAAGGAACGAAGCCCGAGCGAACAGGTCAACACAAAGGATGGATGCATTTCTCCGTAAGCTCACAGGACCTTCAGAAGGTTTGGTACTTTTTTGTCGAGCTTTTATTATTGATAAATTAGTCTTGTGTAATTCTTTTCAATACAACAAGAAACACCAAAGGAAGAACTGACAAGATTTTTTCGGTGTGAGACTGAAACGAGTTTTGCACCGTTCATCCTTCCAGCCTAATTTACTTGTGTGTATACTATTCGAAGGGAAGAGAAAAGCTATTTACAGACACTGCATACACACACAAAAAGAAAACAATCTTTCGAGTGTTAATTAACAGCGTATGTGAAAATGCAGATGGATAAAGTAAAACTAAACGTATAAAACAAACAGTTACGATGACGGCCTGAACAACTGATACACGCTGAAACGTATTTCTATGTTATTCAGACCTTTTTTTTTACATTTCCTATTGTTATTTGACTCCAAAAAGCACTTTGTCGATTTTCGCGTGGCAGTCTAATTTCGAGGAAGGGTGCTGTCGATCAATGTCAAAATTACATACACATAATACGTACTTTAATGGCTTGTCCTTAATACGGGGCTTTACAAAGTCAATTTTACAAACTATGAAACAATGAAAAGTCACAGAAAGCTAAAAACATGACAATAGTAACATAAGATTTATTTGCAACATATCTGTCTGTTGTCCGTGTTAAACTTCGAACAGCAGCAGCTTTTTACAAAAATGACTTTTTTTTTTCCATTTCACTCTTGAAACGTTTGTTTTAACAATACTGTAGCCATTGTCGCCCCCATAGCCCTTTTCGCGTCTATTAGCCGGTGGGCCCTTGGCACGAGAATCAAATGGCATTTTGTTTCTCGTGTCAAGGCTCCGCGCCGGTTGATTGTAGATGTGGTCACATCTGATAAATCCGTTTTCAAATAATGGTAGGCGAACATTTTGCTTTTGAGTTCTGCTAATCACACTAATTTCCTGATAAACACTAGCAGTAGTAGTACTTGTTGCCAAACCAGCTACCAAACAGTTCAGGCGATCCACACACACGAGTTTTCGGGGTTTGAGGAGCACCATGGGTAAGACATTTTGGTAACCTATCGCTGCAAGAAATTTGGTGGTGACGTCACCGTACGGCCACCAGCCCGCACGCACGCGTGCAAACCCCCCTCACCCCCTCGCCCGCCCGTACAGACTCTGGAGGATAGAGAGGAGAGCGAGATGTTCACTCCATGAATGAAACGCGACGAAAAGCGAGCGAGTTTGAAGTTTCTTTCAATTTTTTTTTAATTATCTCCTCTTATGTCGTCGGTATTTCGTGATATTGTAACAAAACGCAAAGTTTACGGGAAGGTCCGAACAAATTACATTGTTGAAACATATTTTTGTGCAAGTCAAATGAATAGCAAATTAAAAAAACACGATACAACATTAATTTTTATAGACATGTTTTGGTATGACTTATGCAATCTTCAGTTTATTGGAAATAGTGCATAGTGCTTACAAAGACAAAAATAGAAAAGCTGATCACATGCTAAGGTGATAATGAAAATGGCAACAATAGATGGACTAAAACCGTTACAAAGTACCAGGTATTTTCTGATACGAATACCGTTAAAAGTTGTAGGCATTGTCTAAAATAATAATCAGGAAAAAACAGACTAAGACAACTAGGTGTTAAAATATTGAATTTGAGTTTTTCTATTCAGCCTTAAAACTGTTAATGTTAAAAGCATCCTTTAATTTAGACTATAGAGTAGACTGTAATTGCTTGTTTTCCGCGAATTGATTCTCCTTTGTCGTGAGTTAATAGAATTTTTTTTTTTCTGTGTCTTCTTATTGCTATAAGTTTATTCCGACCTAAAGCCCTTTTTTTTTCTGTTCGTTATTTTTTTTTTTTTTACAGAAAGAGAAATTCATATGGTGTGTCTAAGTGAAGTTTTCGGAAGAGCTGCGCGACGACAAAACATAAAAGTTTGACCAAAATTATCTTTATTTAACCAGAACTTGTTCTGAAAAACTTGAAATTCAAGGTCAGAACAGAACGCCATCTAACGCGAGCTAGCCCGCACTGTGAATTACAAAGTGAATCCCCTTTTACAATAAATAACTCCTAGAGATGAAAGAGAGTACAGTAAAATTTGTTCGAACAGTACACATGGCAAGAGATAAAAGATGGCCTACGATAATATCGCCAAAAAGTTGAAAGTTTTGATGGGTACGCTCGTATATAAGCAACCCAATTCAGTGCAGCGATGTCAGTTCCAACCGGCATACCAGAAAAGTGAGGCGGCAATACCACGAGATTTTGACGTCTCTAACGCAAGAAAACTATTTAAAGAGGATCATGATAATATTTTATAATTCCGAGTGAGTATATTTTGATCTACCTCAAGGTAATTCGTTTTGCGCATATTTTGTTTCGCCGTAAAACATTCAGTTTATACGTGGACGATTTAAAAATATATTGCACCAATGAATCACAGTATAGTTTTAATGTTGTGGTCGCTCATTTAGCAGAATAGAAACATTGTAAAATCCAGTACAAATAAATAAATGGGGAGCTCAGCTTTAAGACTTGCCTGAATCTATCGTAGAAGCACATTTTGGGATTATTTAAGGAATATTTATCAATCTATTTAAAAATCAACTTTTCAAAAAATGATATTGAATGGTTAATCTGGGAAAAAAATGTAAAACGTATGTTCTACAAGGAATTAATCCAACTATAAAATAAGAAAAGTAATTATTGTAAATCATAACCCTACTTGTTATTTAAAAACTATACAATGGCTTTCTTTGAAAGGAGTTCTCAGCTGTAAGATCAGAAAATAAGCAAACTGTACCGGAACGAACTATTTGATTACGTCGCGGAATCGGTCGCACTTTTGCGGCGCGAGCTCGCATAATGATTAGTCGTTCAAGTTGACACCTTAGAGTTCCTTTCATTTCGCATTCTTTTATGTTTTGATCTCGGAGCATCTGGAAACACCTATTTTTCGCATATCAATAGCCTCTAAATCTGCGAAAAACACTTTACTTGATCTTCTCACATCAAAAGATCTGCCTTGTAACTCACTAAAACACAACTGAGACTTAAGAGAGACTGAAGAAGAAGAAAAAAGATACTCTCTCTACTCTCACTCTAATCTCGCTACGTCGCTGAGCTAACGCTTGAGGAATGAGACACAGGGAACCGAAGTTCTTTGTGTTGTCCTGCACCTTTAAAATCTGTCCACGTTAATTAGTTAAATTCACTTAATTAAACAGTGCACTTATTGAAGAATGTGACAGTTCGTTTTATGTGCTCATTTTGATCCATTCTTTGGGGTGTCAAAATCCGCTAAACATTTTTCACAAATTCATTAAACAAATTCACAGAACAGTCTGACTCTTGTTTGGAACTTCACATCGAAGAGATGAAATCGAGTTTGCCATCAACCCCAACTTGCCTTTTCGTTATTTTGGTTACGTCTCTACGATGCCAATTGTGTCCAACCTCGTCCCCAGGCGAAAAGCGCCCTGGGGACGAGGTTGATTTGTGTCAAGCTGCTTTTGGGAACTTCCAAGAAATCCTACAGACTCGTCGTTAACCGCGGTAAAACGTAGAAAACAAGAAAACTACTTCAAAGATAAGGTTTTAATTTTCACTGTTCAAAGTTTGATACTTAACAAGTATTCTCCTGACTTACTAAATTTTTTGGAGCTTTTACTAAAAAAGTTCTGAGAGTTTAAAAACGGCGAAATGCGTACTGTCGGCACCATTGCCAAAGCAATTTTGTTCGGGTGAAGAGCATTTTAAAAGTAAAGAATCGCGTTTGAGAGAACTGAAAATATATTTTCACTCAGCAGCCATTTTATATATCCTTACTGATGCTTCCATGTTAACGTGAATGATTTCTCTCGATATAAGAAAACAAAAACAGCCTCAGACGTTTGACCGCGGTGAAGACTCGTCGGCAAGCCGGACGGTTTCATAAATCTACAAAAATGAAGATTTCAAAACATATTGCCGTCTCAAACATGGAATGTCTCGATGTTTATTTGCGAACAGTAGAGTGTGGTTCTTTTGATATGAGAAAAAAGGACAAATATTGGTATTGCTATATTAACCGTCGAGTAAACTCTCAAGGCACGATTCCTGAACTCGTTAAGACAGGCTTGTCTAAGGGATGGATACATTTTAACGGGATGATAAGAAATAATTGCCGAACTTCAAGAGGTCAGTTTAAAAATTGTAACGTATGATATTGTTTTGTATCCTACCACATTAGACAAATTACATCCTCGGAGACCCAGGGGCAGTAAGTCGGGGCAAAACGAAGAAAAGTGGTAAGAGCCGCTGGGAAACGAGTCTCTCCAGACCATTTCCAAACGGCTCTGCGAATGCTGGCTTCTGATCGAGCAGAAAAAAATCCTTTGTATTATTCTGTTCAATCAGAAAAAATAAAAAAAATAATAATATACAAGGGTTAGAGATGTATACAGCAAACATGCTGTCCTTACGCAACAACCTCGTCCCCAGGGCTTTTCCCTTCTTCGTGAATGAAGAAGGAAAAGAAGGGAAAAGCCCTGGGGACGAGATTGTTTGCGAAGATTGTTAACAGTCAAAAGGCGAATATAATCGAAGTACGGTAAGTTGGAAATTATTGCCGACTGATAACGTATTTTATCCTTGTCTACTACGTGATTGTTCTTTGTAATAAAGACTTGCAATGGAACTTCAACGCCTGTTTTCATTATTTAGATCAATTAACTCGAAAACTAGCTTCGGCATTGTCATCTAAGGGCGACCTTTCTCGAAATAACGTTTATCGCCAGTTCGACGCATACATATTTTAGTTCGATAAATTAACCTATCAAACATTTGGTTCTTAATAAATTTTATCATTTTGTTGGTCCTTTAACAGAAAATGACAAATGAAAGCAAGGGACCGCGGACGAAAATGCTGCTGGTGTACGTAGGAGTTTGCATTTTTGACTTTCAGTTTGGACTCTATCATGTCGTTGTCCCGTTAAGGCTTTTCATTTCTACGTAGTGTCAGCCTTGCAGTTTATTGCCTTTAACAGATTTTGAGATCAGCAGCTAAAGCCTGCTAGAAGAGTAATAACACCGCGCGTAAGAACTAAATGAATATCGTTGGCGTGCTTGTAAAACGAAATAGGGAAGGAAGCAAAAATTTAGACTTACTGATTCAAATGGGGTTTGTTAATTTATTTATAGCTGTTATAACAATTTTAATTGTACTTTTAAAATTGTCACCTGAGACGCTAGAAAGTAGACCACGCGTCGCTGCCATGGCAACACCTTGATATGTCTTATATTGATTAGTTTGCAACAATTGTTCTGACATTTTAAAAATCTGCCAACAAGTGAAACAAAGGACTCGTTGTTTCACAAACCAACAGCCTCCGGTTGGCACATTAATATCATTACAGGTATCTTTGTATAATGTTTAGATATATAGATGGAATAAGACCAAAGAAGCCACATAATAGTAATTGTTTTTTTCCAATTCATCTTGCACCCATGGGAGGGCCACCGTACTTTTAATATTTTGGCAGTTTATTTACAACAATGCAAATATTATTGTGAAGAACAGTAAAAAATAAATAACTTGGGAGCTCCTTTACTTCGCCCATTTGTTTTAATTTCTTGTTAAATGAGCAATATAAATAAATGCAAAACTGTGGTCTGACAGTACAGAAAACCCTACGCTATCATAATGTAGAACATTTTAGTTTGTACTCCAGCTTAGACTCTACTTCTTTCGTTTGTTCAGGACAGTGGAAAGGAAGATAATGAAATACTACAACAAGTAGCTTAAGAACGACTTAAGAATATTTTCAGCCTCAAAGCGTAAAAAAAAAAAAAATAAGAACGCTCAGCCTCAACCCCCAAATTACACATAAAAAAAGTGTGTATCAATCTGCGCCTATATTCAGGTTTATTTCTCGAGTACTCTTAGCGCAGCTAAGATCAAAACTTATTTCCTCAGCAGTAGGTGGTCAATTTGCCACATACAACTGATTTTAACTTAACTTCCATTAAAGAAAATCAGGGAATTTCTGGTGTGGGTTCTTCACTCTGTGCATTTATTTGTTTAACTACTGCGTCAGGGACCGCGGAGACCTTTAAAAAGTGGTAGGGCTAAAAAATCTGGCCGGCGAGACAAACAATTTTTAACAAAATTTTTGGCCAAGATAAACAGCATTAGGTTGAGAGAAAAAAACTCTTGAGAAAAAGACTCTTGTGCGACGTCACAGACATTGTATGTTGAGGCCCCATTGGTCTCTGTTCTCTGCTTGCAGTTATTCAACACGGCTAGGCTGCTATAGCCTGTTCGAGGCTCTCGATCAGTAGGGCGAAAAGCGGGCAAGCGCGAGCGAAGCGAGTGAAAGAAAAATGAGGGGCTCTTGGGAAGGTGGGAAGGCGCCAGCAGCGTTGGTAGCAGGATTTACAGCAAGCAGTCAGCAGATTGTTTGGACTTCCTAAGCGAGCTTCTTCTCTGGTTTTGGAACTTGAACTCTGACTCATAGTCGTCACCATTAGCAGCTGTAACCAAGAGAGTCTCCATCTAGGCGTAGGAGCTGAAGTTTTCCAGGTTAAAGCGCTTGTCGATAACACTGACGATAAGGGGCCTCGTAATACACCCTCGTAATACACCCTTCTAAAGTGATCTTTGGCATTACGGTGAGAACGCCTGCGAAAATAACTGTCGCCGCGCAGCCTTTGACTTCGTGTGTATGCAAGAGAAGACGCGTTTTGTTGCTTTCAAGTGGTAAAACTCATAAAATATCCATGTCATCCGGAGCCCTAAAAAATCAACCCAAGGAAAAAAAGTGGTAGGGCTATAGCCCTACCAGCCCCTCCCCCTCCGCGGTCCGTGTGCGTTACTTCGAAACAAAACCTTGTAATTATCATTCAATTCAAAAGTATGGGTGTTTCGAAACTATTGTTGGTTAGCTATTGTGCTGTAAATCGAGTTATGTTTATTGTATTCTGAAACACCAAGAAACTACCAATCTTCCCTTTCCTTTTGTTGATGGAATACGAAAAATCGAGATTAAGGCTAAGGATATACGGTAGCCAATAGTGATTAGGGAAGCGTTCTTTTTTGTCTAACACAAAACATATTTTGCAAAAATAAAACGTTAGAACTGCCCAATCATAACTAAGTTAACATTCTTTATTTTTCTTTTTACAGATTCTGTTATCATCAGCTGAGTCCTGTCACATTGGAGAAAACCGTATGTTTGTGCATGCGTTTTATGATAACAGTATTAAGATAATGTTATCCTGATAACTTTGTTGTTACACGGCAATAAAAAATACACAGTTTTATTTTTTATTTTTTTTTTTATAAATATGCATTATTATTTTTGTTAGTCTATCTGGGTGGTGCTGTGCACTTAATAATGCCATAATTAAGATATAGTTCGTTATCTTGGATTTCGAATCAAGCGGTTAGGTGAAAGAATTTTTTTAAAACGCTAGGAATAGCGTTCCTCGGCTGTTAATAGTGAAACGATATTTGATAGACCTTGCACGTTATTTGTTGCTATAATTAGTTATTGTCATGGTTTTGATTTTCTTGTTTAGAGATCTCAACGGATACCCAAATTTTGAACACTAATATTGAAGACCACTTTGTAATTAAATGAATATAATTCACTGATCTTATCTTACAGCCCATTACCAAACTGTCATTTTGTACAACTTGCATCGCATGTGCCTTTTGGAAGATTTTCTAGGATTTAATTACAGACAGTGCCCCATTTAATAGCTAATTTTCTCTTTCCAACAGACGACAACAATGAAGAAGAACGCATGAACAAGTATTGTGAGGAAAAGAATCCTTGCATCAACAAGGATACGGCAGGAAACTGTGCTACAGTTTGGAAGGCGCGACGTGTGTCCCAGGACCCCGCGGACGGTTGGTGCTGCTTTGACCCAGACCAAGGTGATACGTGTTTACCGTGACTCCCAGTCAAGGATATCTAAACATCAATGGGTGAGGGTTAAATGGCCTGAGCACACGGGGGCCCTTACATCAAATTGGAAGACGAATAACATATGCTACCTGCAAACGCGCCTTTTGTTTTGTAGTGGCCATGTTGACGATTATCTCCTGATAGCAGGTCTGGAACCCGAGATTTTTTGGGTCTGGGTATTTAAATAACAGCTACAAAAAAAAAAGCGAGTTTAGTAGGAAACATTAACTCCAATTTGATGTAAGAAACCCCGGAAGCCTGAATGTTCTTCGCGCCCTTTCAACCGTTCGAGAAACTTACAACGTAGTTCTACAGAAATCTTATTCTTTGTTTTCTCGCGACGACAAAACCCTTTGAATTTTTATCGTTCATCGGTTTTAAGACGTTCTAAATATACATCTGCTTACAAATTTTTTCCATCTTGGTAACTTCCTTCGTTTCTAAAGCACAACATTTTGTATTTGCGAATTTTCACACCACACCACTCATTTTTTTTTTTTAATAACTATTCCTGTGTTTTTAAGAGTCTGAACAGTTGACGTATGCGAGAGAAGTGTTTTTCCTATAATGTTTATTGTTCACGAGGGTGACATTATCGCCGGCTTTAGTACCAGAAGAGAATTCCAAATGTTTTATTGATTCCCGATCGCCGTATATGCGAATAACTGTAAGCATAACAGACGGAAAAGGCTGGGTTTATCCATAATTTATTGCACATTTTTAAAATTTGTTACACTATAGCACGGTGGCCAGTTTTTCTCCCAGTGAGATCTGCGTCTTGCAAAGGCCTGATAAATACACGATCATCAGCAAGTCCTAACACGGGAATCCAAAGAAAGAATATCAAAAATAATTCAAACTAATATCGGAAAGAATGGGAAGGAAAAGTCCAAAGCGCAGCAGAGAAAAAAAAAACTTACAACAACAAAGTGGACAGCCTCAACCTTAGATGGAGTAAGTTTGTTGTTTTAGAAATTTCTTAATGTTCAAGCCCTCATGGTAGCCAAAATTTACATTAAAATCAAAATCATTAAATGTCGTTATAGCGGCGAAACTATTGTTATGAGCCTGTTAACTTTTGCGTTTATATTATCAATAGCAAACATTGTTAAGAAGTTGTATTAATGTTGTAAGTAGTGTCGGTAGCTGTGTTGTATTTTAAGTAGTGTAACTGTATTAGCACTGGAATGCAAGAAGCTTTATATAAAGTTCAGTTACTAAGTAGTGTGAGTAACTGTGTATTTATTGTAAGTAATAGAAAAACCTGCGATGCATTGTAATTAGTGTTGCTGTAGTAGTATTGTAAATAGTGGATGCAAATTTAATTAAAAAAAAAAAATTACACACGAGTAATTCGTGCTTAATGATTACACGTACCTGCATGTTGCTGTTAAGAATGGATTCAAAGTCTTCATGAGACATACGCGGGACTGACTTAACCAGATCCATTAACTCTCTACCAACACTGTTGTTACCTGGAACTTTTCCAGCCTGGAGAAAGACAGATGAACATCACAAGATAAGCTGAACTGGTTGCTCTGACAGACTTAGGGTGCTTTCCATTTGTCAGAACCGGCCGCCCAGACCGGTAGAGTGTACAGTGTATATTCAAAAACAGGATTCTGTTGCTAGTCAGATTTGGCCCTGAGCCCAAACGCTACTGTTCGCCAACAAAATAGCACAACGAGATGATTCGTTAGTCTCTCTTTTCTCCCTTTTCCTCTTTTTTTTAGTAACTCGAACCCGCAATACAACAGTCACTAGCATTCTTTCCGAATGCTCATGTGTATGGCTACAGAAACACTAGAAACTAAAGTAATAATGATACGTAGCAAATCTGCAGAAACTAGCAGATATTTGCCATCGTCAATTCCGTTGCTGTTTTTGCATGCACAGTTCAACCATTGTATTTGAATCCTCCAAAAAATAATATCTATGGATAACAAACTTAAATTGGCCATGTTCTAAATGAGCAGGGGACTGGGTACGAAAATATTTTTTCTGTGTGCGAGCATTCAATATCGATTGAATTGAAAATGGAGCACGTCATCTGAAAGAGCATCCAAAAATTAGCAAATTCACCAAATTTGATGGTTATTGGTTTAAACGCAAAGGCATGGTACACTTTTAAAATAAGAGAGCTTAGTATGGATTGGAGGACGCCTGCCCCTCCAATCCATACTAAGTGTACCATGCCTTTGGGTTTAAACCAATAACCGTCAAATTTGGTGAATTTACTAATATTTGGATGCTCTTTCAGATGACGTGCCCCATTTTTCAATTCAATCGATATTGAATGTTTGTACCGAAGAGAAAATATGCTCGTACCCAGTCCCCTGCTCGTTTAGAACATGGCTAATTGTTGGATCACAGCACACGTACTTCAGCACAAAAAAAATACCCACCAGAACATCGTCAACATATGCCACTACAGTACCAAGCATTTCTAACAACCTTTCACTAGCACTGTGAAAACAGGAAAAATACAATAGAGGTATTTTCGATTGAGTGTAGTAAAAATACAGACAGCCCAAGCACATGACATGAAAAATATGCAAACGTGACTCTTTCCTTCCTGCCTTGCCTTTCTATGAAAACGCAACCATTTTGTTTCAAAAGGTATACAATTTAATGTTCTGTGAATAACATTTACTTGACTTGTAGCAGTGTAATATTATTTCTTGTTTGCCGTATCTCAGGCCGTTTTGAAGCGTTTTCAACGAGCTAGCGCTAAGGTAAGTCAATGTTTTTAAAAGAACATTAAATTTTCAAAACGTGCATGTAAGGTTTGTTTGTGGCCAGAACTAGTTAACAAAAAAATAACACTGGTTCATGCTTAAATGTGCACTCTCCAAACTTCCTGTCTGCACTGTACCTTGATAGTGAACAGCTAAAAGCATAAACCAAATGTTACATAACATTGCCAGTGAAAATGTACACAAAAAAATGCTTTCAGCTCTGGCAAATTGCACCATCAGTGTGCACTATTGGATTATGGTGCACACTTGTGTGTAGTTAATTTGATTGCACAGCTCTGTGATAAGCTAAGTGTCACTTATGAGGGCCCATAGGAGGTGTCTAATAATAACTTTATTTATCCTGGTAAAAAACCGGTCAGTCGATCAAGATATAAATTGACTGGTATTAATCGGTGACCAGTATAAAAAGCATGAAAAAAAGTCAATAAAGAATTACAGGAATAGAATTTACAAATTACAAATCTAAAAAGTATAAATTATATACAAAAAATTTAAAATTACATTGTACAAGTGCGAATGTTATAATTGACAAGTCTACTAATTGACAAGTCTACTAACCTGTTTACATGTTGCATGTCTGATAGTGGAGAAATGCTCTGTTTAGCTGTATTTTTCGTTTTTTGCAGCCAGTTTACTATAACAAATACGTAAAACAAGAACACAATATAAATTTCAGATTACTTAGTCTTTGTACATGACTTGTACATTTTTGTTTATTTACACAACATATCTTAGAAAACATTGCTTGTAGTATATTTAATTACAATGCATTACATTACCTACATACAATACATTACATTACAACAGGGAGCCCAAATGCTGTATTAGCTATAACATAAATATATATATATACATGTATCTGTGTTCCTGTGCCATTTTGAGTCATTTTCGAAGCAATTGGAATCATCAGAGCGAAGTTTTGGCAAGTTTCAAATATCAACTTGTCTGCCACTTCGTAAATACAATGCACCTGTTATGTCTAAAATTGAAATCGGAGATTCTCCTCCAAGGAGAGTTAAATATGGAAACTTGAGACGTAATAGGTGCATCATATTTACGAAGCAGGGAAATATCATTTTGAAGCTTGCCAAAACTTCACTCTGATTCAAATCGCTTCAAAAGACTAAAAATGATAGCCATAAATTAATAATACACTGCATTACAAGCATCACTTACAATACATTACATTGCCTACTTATAATAGCATAAATGATCTCAAACACCTACTCTCAAATAAACGCCTCATATCTAATAAGCACCCCCCTTAAGGTGCAACTTTTGTATTAGACGCTCCCCCCCCCTCCCAATAAAAGTCCTGTGTCTCATAGACACCCCCCAAGAATCGCCTTAATAACCATTGAAGAGGCCAACAATGTGAACATGGTTGGCCCCAATGACAGTGGAGACATTGATATCAAACTATGAACAACATCTGGACAGATTGGATTAGCCTCCTGCTCACAAACTCTGTTTTCTATCTTACTCCGCGAGCAAACTATGCGTCTTATTTGTTATGTTGACGTTTAAGTGAAATAAACGCCTCTCTTTAAATATTTACGCCTCGTATCTATTTTACGCCTCTCCTATGACCCCTCAAATTTAATAGACGCCCTGGGCATTTATTAGATCATTTACGGTATGCAAAAATTATTTTGCTTCAGTACAATTGTCACTTACAGTAAGTTTCTATTGATTGTACATGGTATCAAGACATCATTGATGAACTCATTTCTCACCTCCAACTCTCTCAGGTCCAGTGAGTATAACCTCACAAGGGATTGGTGAAAAGATTGTACCCTCTGTCTTCCCTGGAACACCCATTTTACAGCTTTGTGGAAAAAAAAAATGATAACATGTATCAGCAATCATCCATTTCAACAGAAAGTCATGTAATAATTATTATCAAAATAAGAAAACATGACTAATGAATTTGGTTGCATCCTCTTACTGAAGGCAAATTAATGTTTGTCTCTACATTTAACAAATAAATATTGTCTTGTAAACGTACATCAAATTTGTCATGATGCTGACTCTCAGTAGATAAAGACTTGTGGAGAATCCATTGAAGGATCAGGATGCAGTACTGGCTTTTCGTGGTGCGAGTTGTCTGACAAAACTAATTGGAAAAATGTGGAAGGGTGACGGAAAAGGGTAGGGAAAATTCTATGTTGGTCTGTACACTCTAGCTGCGTCACGATGTAGAAAGCAATATACACAAGTCATGTATACTAATTCTCCTGACTGATTTCAATACAATTTTATAGTATAGTTTGACAAATTGTGAAAAGATCAAAGCATTTTCCCTTTGGTAATCATTTCAATTTTCATAACCTTTTCCTTTGATGTAGTATTGATATTATGAAGAGAAACTTGATGTTGGTCAATCTTGGGACTTCAAGGGCTAAAATGCAAGTGCTGATGACCTGCCAGGCTTGGAATAGAGACATTTCATGATACTGACATGAAAGGAAGCTCACCTCTGATAAGCTCTTATTCCCATCCGTGATCCTTTTAAGGTGGTGTCGACTGTAACATGTACTGGATTGCTGGTCTCCCGAGAATAATACTCGTGAATGAGCAAAGAATGCTCTGTGACATCTGAACCTGTAGCATACCTTAGGAACAATATTTAACTTCAGCTAGCAGTATACTAAATATCCCATACTATGCAGGGTTCGACATTTTGTCAGCCGAGTCACTGGCCACTGGGCTAGTGTTCTTTGAAATTTACTAGCCCAATACACAACTTTGTGGCCCTTTGACAATTATGAACAACAAGAAGATGCAAGCATCTTAAAACCGCGCTTTTTTAAATTAACTCCATTTTTGCTAATTAACAGGTTTCTTACTCAGAAAAGTCACGGTTAAATTAAATTTGTTTTGTACTAAGAGTAAAGGACTAGCAAAGTAGTCACGCGAATCACACAATCCAATATTGCACCAACACCCACAGCCGTTGTGAAATTTACGATGATGTAATGGTCTTAATCTGGAACTTCGCTTGCGACATGTTTGGGCATGAATTAAACATTCTGCTATTTGAACGCTATTAATTTTACACACAATAAAAAAAATATATCCGCAACATTTTCCATACATTCTTGTTTCAATTTGTTTGTACTACGAGTGAAGGACTACCAGTAGCAAAGTAATCACACGAGTCACGCAATCAAAAGTTTACATTGTCCCCAGCTGTGTTAAGCTTGTTGGTTTTTTCCCTACTAATGACGTAACCCCTGCACGTTGAGGCACGCTCAATTGTTTACCTTCGCAAATATTTCATTTTCCATCAAATCTCTGAACTCGCTTCGATGAAACAGCCAAAGAATTCACTTCAATTGCCTAAACCCACAGGAAATACTTGCAGAAGTGCAAATAAATTAATGACCGTCGCTTCTGCCGATATAAAGTTGCAAAGAAAACAACACGTTATCTGTCACGTAACGAAAGTGAAACCTGCAACATCAGCGCATTCCATGGCTGACATAATACCTTTTTTTAGTGTATTTAAATGTTAGCTTCGACTCCAACGCTTCGATAAAACCAAAAGAAAATATACTTTATACACAATAAAGAAAACAATATCCATAACATTTTCCGTACATTAACGTTTTAACAGCTTTTGGTGAATAAACATCACAAGGTTGCGTGATTAAAAGTTACGATCACGATTTGGCCGAGCTGAGGTTTGGGTCTGGTCACCAACAAAAAAAATACAAAAAAAAATAAATAAATCCTGCGTAAATCAAGAACCGCGCTTGGCCCATGGCTGCGCAGTTAAAAAAGAATCAAATCAAATATTAATTATGTTAAATTTTGTACTAGCCAGCGGGCTAGTAAATGTTACACTTAGCCCAACCTTATTTTTACTAGTACTAGCCTAGGGCTACCTGGCTAGTGGAGATGGCAAACCCTGTTATGGAAAAATTTACTGAACACAAAAATTCAAATCAACAAACTCAACAGAATAAATAAAATAATATACCGGTATACAGTTGAAAGAATAAGCATTGACACAATCCTCAATGTGAGACCGCCAATGTAAGCAACTGCATCAATGGTTCTTTGACAAACTTACATTGTTTAGACAATGCGCATGTAAGGGATACATGTACTTCAAAAGCAACGTGTTATTCCAGAAAATATCCATACCCCTTCCACAGAAGACTTTGGTTTCAATCCTCCCATCCCTCTGGAAATTCCAGTTAGCCTACATACTCTCATTTTAAAAATTTAGGCTTTTCAGCTCCCTCATCTCCTCAGAATTTCCAATGACCTTGACCTCTCATGGGGAGAGTAAGGATAATTTCTGGAACTGCGCAATGTTTACTAACCAGCCAACTATTTCATCATTTGGATGAGATTTTTTGTGAAGTTCAAACATACTTTTTGCATATTCTAGCTCAATGGCAACCTGAAAAACAATGAAAATAATATTCTACAATAAGTTATAAACTTGTTATGCAATGCTTTAGAGTGGTATACTATGGAATATCCCATGAGTCACTTGCATTTTCTCCGTATACACATGAGCCTTAAGGCGAGTGTGTATGCCAAGAAAATACAAGTGACACATGCGATAATCCATGGTATGCCATGAAAAAGTGTTGCATAGCAGTACTATTTTATACCAAGTAATA
This sequence comes from Meandrina meandrites, assembly GCA_963693305.1. NCBI lineage: Eukaryota > Metazoa > Cnidaria > Anthozoa > Scleractinia > Meandrinidae > Meandrina > Meandrina meandrites. The sequence goes on along the minus strand of OY855911.1, from coordinate 24,918,375 downwards.
GAAAATATGCTTACTGCTGAGTATACAACGGCTTTCCTGTATTCTGATTGGCATTATTTTTTTATGGCATGGTATGAAAGTGGATTATGTTGTGGTTCAATTATTTATCCTTGGTTAAAATTTGATGCTCCTTTGTTTTGGGGCATGACATGTATCACAATGAGTTAAACATAACATTTGAACTAGGGATAAAATTGAACCACAACTGACACAAATAAATGTAGTGTATTTCACTGAGTCTAAGACAAATGTACTAGGCCGAGTTTGATAAAGTTCATATTTTTGCATATTTTGCCAGAAAAAAAATCATGATAAGTTCTTATATATATACTGCTCTTTTAAAGCAAAGTTTGGACAATCGAACTCATGATAAATCGCACACACGCAATTAATGAAAATCCACGAAATAATAATTTAGCTCGACTTTGTTACATTACTAGACTGTGCAGTCTAACTCGGTAGAATAATGTTTTCTTCTGTATAAGCCTCACATACATGTAATACATCGGGTCGTCGGCGAATTTGCTGTTATAGTAGTCACCAGCTCACATAGCACTGTACTTTATCCTTCAATAGCTAAACGATCTCCCACCCTAAGGTTTTATTTGTTACTTAAACTGAGAAAAAATAGCAATGTCTAAATCAAATTAAATTAGTTGAAAAAAATGTTCTTTTTACCTCGTCTTCTGACTCGTTGTGCGGAACACCGAAACAGCTTCGTATTTCGACAGAAGTCTTGTCGACGGACCCAAGAAGAGTTCCTATGACTCTTTTAGCATCTTCTGAACGTCTTTCAAAGCCATCTACGACAGAAAATAACACGACAGGGTGGACAAACACTTTACGAGCTCTGACTGACTCCGCCATCTTGAATTTGTTCACACGTGTTTCGTTTTATTTAGTCACCAGTTTCCCAATCGTCCAAAGAGCCCTCGATCCATTTGGTCAGCAACAGAACACTGAGGGCGTAGATACGTGGTGTAGTCGAGGTGTAGTCGGTGTAGCTGTAGCTAGCTATAGGTGGCGCGTGTACGTTTCATACATCTACTATTTGCATGTTGCATATTAAAAAAATTCAGGACATTCATTACGATATTATTTTGCTGCGTATGTGAACTGGCCACTTCAAGATCATGTGATGTTCTCCAGGCCCCAGTTGTTCAAAGGTAGATAACGCTATCCACCGGATAAATCACTATCCAGTGGATGGCGTAGTTTGTTTTGCCAACACTTATCCGGTGGATAGCGTTATCCACGCTTTGAACAACTGGGCCCAGATATTTTTTCATTATCTGTCTGAAAATTATTCCTTCCTTTCCAAGTGGATTTTTGTTTTCATTTAAAAGTTGACTGGCTAGTTATATAATTAATAGGTAACAGGACTACATGCATGTCGAATTTGGAAATAAAAGAATGAAAAACAAATTCAGAGGACAGCGAAATTGGACGCGGCCTGTCAGAGGCTATGTAGTCCTATAACATTTTACAGTATTTTCAATGTTTGTGGAGCTGCGCTTTTAGGCTTGGCTAAATCTATATATAATAATTATCACTGATCAAGATATAGCCTGTGAAAGGGGCCATTCTCGAGGGCTTCCCTTCGCTCGCCGATTTCTTTGGGAGCATTCTCGCAGGCTAATCAAGATAGCACTGTCTGGCCGGATGAGATATATCACAGCACGAAAACATAACTTTACTGTGGTGTAAACTTTAAGTAAAGCTGGCGTAAATTTGGACTTTAATCAGCTTTACGCTAAACTTAACATTTTTTAAAGCTGACCTTTATGCCAGCTTTATACTCAAGTGTAAAGGCATGTAAAGAGACACCTTTACACCAAATTTAAATCACATTTACACACGGTAGCGTAAAGGTCGGTTTAAGCACCTTTAACAACATTTAAATCTGGTGTAAAGTTGGTTATCCAACTTTACACCAGATTTAACCACCTTTAATTCCGCGTACAGTGAAAATCCCAATTTTCATGCTGTGATAGGGCTTCGTGAAGCTTCCTCTTAGTTTCCTGAGTTCAACTAATATTATACTTGAGGTCGTGCGATTTCCTACACCATCTCTTGGCTTACAATTTAGTGAATTATAAAGAAGTGTTTTAAGTAAAACGGCACCACACATAAATTAAAGCATAACAAAGATATAATTACAACTGCGACATTATTTTCATAACCAAAAAGCAGCGCCTGTAATAATATCTTTTGCAAAAATTGTTTCAAAAGCCCTCGGAAATGCGACTTTTTTTCTTTTTTGCGAATACTGAATTTGGTTTAAATAGTTTATTCGAACAAATTATTTAATACATGTTACAAAGTGCAAAGCATTAGGTCGATGCAGCAGTGCAAACGTGTAGTTATTTCTATCGAACTTTGAAAGGTTGGCGCCTTCCCAAGGGTGAGGGGGTGTGACTCCCCCATAAAAATGCTGGGGATGCTCGTATCTTTTAGGAGGTACAATTGGGGGATTGGTACCGCGCTAAGGATGCTTTAACGTAAAACGACTGTCTCTGGAGTTGTCCACGAACCTTTTAGGGCCTTTAAGGTCATCGATAACTTCTATTTCTGAGTTTTCGATTTGAAAACATTCATGTCATTGCCAGATAATTAGTTTTTTTTCTAGAATTGCTACCTCTTAGGGGTGAACATGATTATGCTACCTTTTACGGGTGTTTTCGAAATTTCCCCACGAACGCCCGCGGAATTTTTACAGGGAAGTACCCTCCCCCCCCCCCCCCCCCCCCCCTCCCAAGTTGGCGCCATCTTTTGTAGCAGAAGCAATAATAAAGTATTAATGGATCGGCTAACATTAGAGCCATAACAAAATTAGCCATTCTTCCTAAAGCGCTTTCTATTTTTACGGAGAGAGCAGTTTTAGGTGTGTAGCTCGACAGGGTATGACTTCCAGCATTTTTGGCTGCCAAATCGGAGAGATATCGGATTTCGTCTGGCATTGTCCATGCATGGGTCCAGGCTACATCTTGAATTAAAACTTTGTAGCTGTGTTTTAGTTTTGCTACCACTAAATACACGAACCTCTAAAATAAGACGGAAAATTGAACAGAAAACTAATTGGAATAGGGCATTGCCACAGTATTGGCATTGGCATTGGTCGAGGGCGCTGGTTAATTAATATCTTGAATCGAAATTTGTTCCCTGTTGTATAGTTTTGCTATCACTTAGTACATTCACGTAGTAGCAAACCAGCAAATTGAGACGAAAACTTGGAGAAAAACAGATATCAACAAAACGTCATTTTCTTGTCGGTGCTAATTAATTATGGTTCTAAGAGAGCGTAGCGGCTGTGTAAAGTAAGAAGAAGTAGCGAGGAGGCATTGTTCCAGGATATTGTCTGGTAAGTAAACTTGACTTCTTCATGCATTGCAACTAAAGTAAGTTAAGACAATATTTAATCAGTAACCAGCTTTATTTGCAAGTTTAATTTACTCTACACACTCATAGTCTAACTTATTAAGTTGTGCCGGGTTCAACAGCACTTGACATGGTTACTGAACTGCAAACACCTGCAAAAAGAAATAAATGATAGTTGATCAACTGCATAATTTTTTAACTACTATATCACATTTAGAGTTTTTTTTTTTGGCTCGTCTGTTATCGAAATCTGTTCGCTTGCCAAGAATCGTGTAGTGTTTGTCGGATAAACATACAAGTAGCTCACACCCAGTCAATCCCAGACGTCAACGTTACACGGAGCTCAGGAAGCGCAACATCGTTAGTAACAGGGGGAGTTGGGAAGGGAAAAGAAAGGACTGGGGACTACAAAGAATGACATACCTTAACCCTTAATATTTGATTGTTTCTTTCCCAAACTTCGAAAGCCGACTCAAACATTTTAATGTAATTGCTGCCCTTATGTTTGCATTGCAGGGGGGGGGGGGGGGGGGGGGGGTATCAATTTCATTTGTGAACGGGAAAATTTCCTTCTAAAATTTCCCTTTTTTACTTTTCTTTCTTCTAGCAGACAAACTTACTTGAAGACGTGTTTCATGAATAACAGCATTCTGCTTTACAGTTTCTTTCGCAATAGAGCAAACACATATCATTACACTTCAAACTGTCTTCCAACGGGTCAGACCAACGCTCATCTTTAACCAGGTCACTCGTTACCCCATTCCTTGTTACTATTATAAGATTATTAGACAAATATGATTAGTATTAGATTTTTATACTATTTAGCAATTAGATTATTCGAGGGCTAATATGCTAGTTTTAAGATCATCAAATTTCCAAAGGGCAATTATCAGAGCGATATATTGTACCAAGACAGTCATACTCTATCGTCTTTATTGTTAACCACTAAATTTTCTTCCGCGCGCGTGTTCAGCTATTCAAAAACGAGCTTGTCTTTAATTATCTTAACTTCATAGGATGTGCCTTCGGCCTCATCGACTATCACCTCATAGAAATCGAGAGCGGATAATCTAATTGTTTTAGTAGAATTCTAACTCATTTATAATAATAATAATAATAATAATAATAATAATAATAATAATAATAATAATAATAATAAAGACTTTGTTTAACGAGGGTAGCACATAACAGTCTCGCGACTGACAAACCTGTGGCCCTCGAATTCCCGATCGAATTGGAATTTGGAAGTGTTGGTTTTTGTGGAGGGAGGAAAACCGGAGAACCCGGAGAAAAACCCTCGGAGCAGGGACGAGAACCAACAACAAACTCAACCCACATATGACGCCGGGCCCGGGAATCGAACCCGGGCCACATTGGTGGGAAGCGAGCGCTCTCACCACTGCGCTATCCCTGCTCCCCTTTACCTTCAAATATTGATTTGTAATGATTTGTAATTATTTTTTTACAAATTCACTATTAAAATATTTAGTGCTTTAGCGAAATCGCGCGCGCGAACTGAATTGCCATTTGAAACTTACAGTTTCACGCTCATCGGTTCATTCAGTAATTCTGATGTTTTAAGATGACTCCATGTTGTTTTTTCGGGGCGCACTCGTCCATGACAAATTTTGTATTTTTTTTTTTTTTTTACTTTTCTTCATTCTTTTAGCTACCATTTGGTTATAACAGGACCGTAGGCTGGGGGTGGGGGGTGGGGGGTGGGGGAAGAACGGAATAACGCTACCAAAAAGGAACATTTTCACATGCATTAATTCACCGCGACAGTAACTCTCTCATGCTCTCCTTTAAAAGCGAACTTAAATTTGCAAGGACCACCGTGACGAAATAGAAGTACCGGATCCTCTAAATGTAGAAGATCTAATCAGCTATAACGAAACAGTAAACGAAGATAAGCATGGCTGATTTAACAGTAAGGAATATATTTTCCAATATTTCGGAAGGCACGGCCTTCCTTCTTCAGCGTGTTACAGAGAAACACCCTGAAAGAAACAGGGTGTTCTTTCGTTCAGGGTGTTCCTTCTTATGCAACACCCGGCCTGAAGAAGGAAGGCTGTGCCTTCCAAAATATTGTAAAATATATTTCCTACTGTTAAATCAGCCTTGCTTATCTTCGTTTACTATTTTGAAAACCTGCATGCTTTAAGTCTTTGAGCATTAATGACTTATCGGCGTCAGCACGAAGGAACTGACTTGTCAGTCCCTCTGGCGTGCTTTTTCCTTTTCAGGTTACTTTCCCCTCTCCCATAATTTTTCGCTCCAGGTTACCGTAGTCATTCTCTTTTTTTATATAAGAACGTCTACTTTTGGGTGTAAGGTTGAGCGTTCTTATTTTTTTTTAAACGATTTGAAGCTGAAAACGTTCTTTAAACGTTCTTAAGTTACATGTCATAAGTCTAAGTTGGGCTTTAAACTGGGATGTTCTTAATAGTGTTTCACGCATTTCCTTTTTTGTATTTATTTATACTGCTTATTCAAAAAGAAATTATGGCCATGGGTAAAATAACTTAGGTTCTCCAACTCTCAGCCTGGGGTACAGTGCATGTTCTTAGCATGTTCTTAAAATTTTGGTAAATCTCAGCCTCAACGTTCTTATAAAAAAGGTTCTTATATTTAAAAAAAAGAGTGTATTACCGGCCGAGGCACTGTAAGAGAAACGTGCCTTTCTAAAGAACACAGCACCACAATTACCCTTCCAGGACAGTGCACCTTGTCTGGCATACTTTTTACAAAGATGTCGAAATTCTTTACTGAAGGAATCATATTCTGGGCAACGGAAATATGACACATTAGAATCACATCTACAAATTCAGAAAGCACTTTAATTTCTGACGGATCTGACGCGCTTACCAAAGGGAGCTTTTTAATCCTTGGACAAGTTATATCGCTTATATCCAAAAGGCATCTGAGTCATTGAGGTGATTCCACTGAATTGCATTGCGCATTCTTGCTGCGCATGAGTTTTCGCGTCATTTAGCGCGTGCACGAGCGCGCGCGCGCGCACACACAACATTACGGCTTTTCTTTTAGGTTAAGCTCAGAAGAAAAATAAATGGTCATTTTCTTCTAAACGAGCACGGTGACCCCCATTTTTTAATCCGTAAATTTAAAAGACATCCGGTTGACTACAATATATCGCAATTTAAAGAAAAGTTAAATACTCTACTTTGAGATATTTTTATTTGAATGCTTTAAAAAGTACGTTTTGAGGTAGTGCTGTTTACGTACGCACGCAGCAAAATCTTAATTTCTTTCATATTCTTAATTCTAGTTTAATTAAAATAGTTTATTATGCAAGATTAAAGTCTATTTCGTTGAACTGCTTCGATATTTTAACGCAAGAAATGATATTTTCTAGAAATGATAGTTCCCTTTTCGGATTATGAGGGTTCCTAGTATGAACCTCGTGGGTCATATGTTTACTATAAGGGCCATCCAGGTTGCACAAAAACGAGCACGGTGACCCCCATTTTTTATTGCATTTTTGTAACGCTCATAACATAGTTATGAACTGGACCAAGTCTTAGAAAATTTTAAATACTCCTTCTTTTTCAGTGGAATCACCTTAAATGAGCTAAATAGCTATAAATATATCTTACATCGAATCCTTCTTGCTCGAAGTGGTGAAAGCATTCCTGAGGTTGCAGACACAACGAGCAGAACCAGAAAAACCAAACAAATTCCCTTCATGATGGAACGATAAACGATGTAGATGATCGACAAGGAACTAGAGAAAAATAAAAACACAAAAATCAAATATAAGTTAGTGATGAGTTACATGGAAAATATCTATGAATATTTAGTTCTAAAACCGCAAAATGATCACTAAATTTTCTGAATTACAAATCTCTGACAAACGTAATTTCTTTGTTAAGATTAGGGTGGTCCGCAGCTAATTTTTTGGGAACGGAGACGTTCTTTTCTAAATCGAGTTTTGGACATGTGAACCTCAACCGATTTTTGTGAGTTTTGGGAATCGAAATAACAAATGTTCAAATTTTATACAGCTTTAAATTATAGGGCAAGCAAGGCAAATAAAAGATCACGAGAGATTTTGAAAAAGTGTATTTATGGAAAAAACGCCAATATTTTCAAACGCGATGATAGATTTTTTTTCTAATTAATCTGAACAAGTTCAAATTATCCAAGTTTTAATGTGAGCAGGTTTCAACGAATCGGCTGGGCAGAAATTGCTGCACAGTTGACTGTTGAATTTTTGATCCAAAATATTATGCAAATTCGACGAGTTTCATCGAGACTAGACAGGCAAAACTAGATAAAGCCGTTTGTATATAAAAAAATATATTTCAGAAATATAATTCAAAATATAATTCAAAAATATATTTCAAAATTCCCAGTTTACGCACCGTAAACCTCTTCTGCTTCAATTGATATTGTTTACCAATTTTGCTGGGAGTTCTCGATCTTTCCAAACTTTTCTGCAACGTTTTAGCTGGCAGTAACTGATTTAGCTTTCAAATGATCCTTGGGATCTTGCTTTACTTAAGTGTTGTTGTAACAGCTCCCAATTATACACAAGAATGATATTTTGAAGCAAAAATTCAACAGTCAACTGTGCAGCAATTTCTACCCAGCCGATTTCGTTGAAACTTGCTTACATTAAAACTTGCATAATTTGAATTAGTTGACATTCATTAGAAAATATTCGTTATTTTTTTTTTCATAAATTGATTTTTTCATAAACGCTAATATCTCATGATTGTTTATCTTGTTCGCCCTAAAGTTTAAAGCTTTATAAAAAATGAACATTTGTTATTTCGATTGCCAAAAATCAGAGAAATCGGTTAACGTTTACATGCCGAAAACTCGATTTAGAAAAGAGCACCTCCTTTCCCAAAAAATAGCCGCGTCAACGTATGCATACATTTTTATGTGGCGCACGCTAATTATTTTACCCATTACAAGAAACCAAAAGAATGGAGACCAATAATGGTTATCTGACGAAACAGCGTCCTAACTATAACCGAATCACCTGGTTTTGCGAAGAAAGCATTTTTAGGAAAATTGCCTGAAATAAATTAGAAGTCACACTGAAATTTCAGTCAGTAGCAATGCCGGTTTTCAGTACAATGATCATTAATTTTGTTAAAAGTTTTGATCAGGTGATTATATCAAATAACAACATATTGCGTGTGAAGCAAATTGTAATATTCCCATTTACACACTTTAAAGGCGCCCAATTGCTTGCAGGAGTCCTAATTAGTTAACGAAATAACATTAAATTGACAGCTAGAAACGACATTAAAGTTATGTTGAAGGCTGGTTACAAAAATCCAGAATTGCTAATGCCAGTAGAGCTTGCTTGTTAAAAGTGTCTGCCTAGTTTAAAATACAACCTACAAATCACTGGCTACTCATTTTTTTAAACTTCAAGAAAAGTGCAACAGACAGAGAGAGTGTAAATATCAACAATCATTGACGCATTTTGGAACTCAAGCTCAAGGGTAACAATGCGTATGTGAAGAACGTTTAAAGTCTGCAATTTAAGACAGGAGAAGCAGGAATGACGAAGCAAGATTGTCAGTTGTTACCTGGGAAGACAATTGGCTAAGTTTAAAACCTTTTGTGGACATGCTTCTAAATGGAACCATTTGCGGGAAGCATTTAGTATAAGTAATAAGAACAGTCAATGTCAAGCTAAAATGCGTTTGAAAAATACGTTAGCTAACACAAGTACATGACTGTATCGAAAAGATTCTCAAATGGCGCGCGCTATTTTACCGTTTACAAGATACGAGAAGAAAGCAGACTAATGTTGGTTATCTGAAGAAAGAGAGTCCTAACTATAACCGAATCACTTGGTTTTGTGAAGAAAATATTTTTAGCGGCTTTCTTTTCTTGTAGGAGTCCTAATTAGTTAACGAAATAACATGAAATTGACAGCTAGAAACGATATTTAAGTTATGTTAAAGGCTGGTTACAAAAATTGCTGGGGCCAGTAGAGCTTGCTTCTTAATATGTCTGCCAAGTTTCAAATAAAACCTACAAATTCCTACTCATTTTTAAATAAATCAATGTTTTATATGAACAGTAGGCCGGAACGAATAATGCCTTTCTGTAAGGGAGAACATGAAATTGGCTATTCAGACATTGCATCTGGAGTGCTAAAACTTGTGCTTGCGCCTATTTCTTCACGATCAGAAAAAGGTGCATTTACTTAAATTTTGCATCCTTGACAATAATGAAGATTTTGAAATATCATGGAAATCCAACAACAGCAACCATTTTATATTGCCACAAATACAAAGTACATGAAAACCAGCATAAGAAAATATTACTAACGCTAACAATACGTCACTCTTCTCTGGACGTATATCTCGCCTAATAAATCATTAAACGGACAAATTCCCTGGTTTCCTTGCTAACAGAATCTAAGAAGAAGAAATCCTAATGTGAATTTTATTTCATTGAGTTTGAAGATAAATGATTTGAGATACTATTATTTAGTTTGTCTGTGACTCGCCTTTCTATGATTAAAATATGTTTTACAGTCTTATTGTATGTTTGAAATCGAAAAGGGAAGGCTATCAGTATGAACTTTCCTCGTGTACTCGTTTAGCATTATGCACAAAAAGCGAGCAACTATATTACTCAGCTGTTGATATTACAAACTAGCTTCAAACATGACTCACCGCAATGTGGCGTTTAGTTTTTCTCGCTGTTCTGTAATAAGCCTTCGTTATTGGTTAGCTCTTTGTGGAGAACTGAATGTGATCGGTAACTTCCTACGTTTTATGAGGCCCTAATTAGTAATTGATAAGATATAAAATTGACATTTGTCAAGTAAGAAAATTGTTTTGAATATTGCTGCTTTACAACCATCGAGACTTGCTGACGCCAGCAGGGCATTCAAACAGAGTGTACCCAGTTGCATTCATCTTGGGTTGTGTCTAAATATTTACTTAAAGGTAAATTTTCTAATAGTTCAAAAAAATAAATTCTCACTAATTTATGTATACAATTCACCAAAAGTAAAAATTGCTATAGAGAATGTGGATACTAGCAATAAGTGTTCCCTTTCGGGACTCAACGTAAAGGCTTATGCTTAATATGAAAATAACGTTCAAAGTTTGCGATTTTAAACAGAGGACGACAACATGCGCTTAGCCGGTATAAATTATAAAAACAGTTGATGTCAAGCTTAAGTTCGTTTGAGAAAGATAGTTTAGCTAACAGGCGTACATTTGTATGGAAATGATTTTTATGTGGCGCATGCTAATTATTTTACCCATTACAAGACACGAAGAGAATGGAGACCAATGTTGGTTATCTGACGAAACAGAATTCTAACTTATGTTAAAGGGTTGTTGCAAAAATCCAGAATTGCTAGGGCCAGTAGAGCTTGCTTCTTAATAGTGTCTACCGAGTTTAAAATAAAACCTGCAAATTCCAGCTAATTTTTTTAAGCTTCAAGAAAAGTTCAAATGGCAGAGAGAGTGTAAATATCAACAATCATTGACGTATTTTGGAACTTAAGCTCAAGGGTAACGCTGCGTATGAAAAGAACGTTTAAAGTCTGCAATTTAAGACAGAAGAAACAGGGATGACGAAGCAAGATTGTCAGTTGTTACCTGGGAAGATAATTGGTTAAGTTTAAAAGCTTTTGTCAACATGCTTCTAAATGGAACCATTTGCGGGAAGCATTTAGTATAAGTAATAAGAACAGTCAATTTCAAGCTAAAATGCGTTTGAAAAAATACTTTAGCTAACACAAGTACATGACTGTATCGCAAAGATTCTCAAATGGCGCGCACTAAGTATTTTCCCTTTTACAAGACACGAGAAGAAAGGAGAATAATGTTGGTTTTCTGACAAAAATAGTCCTAGCTATAACCAAATCACTTTAGCGCCTTTCTTTGCTTCTAGGATTCCTAATTAGTTAACGAAATAACGTGAAATCGACAGCTAGAAACGATATTTTAAATGTTAAATTGCATGTTCTTGCAATATTTTTACATTTCCGTGTTGTATTTTGGATGCCCCAAATACCTGCCAAAGATAATTTCGATACGCTGAACCGTCTTTCCTTCCGAGTGATTTGAAAACGCACCAACTTTCGGCAAAATTTGCTGGGACCTGTGACGCGAACACGGCATTTAACATTTTGCAGAATTTCTCAAAAACGAAAACTCTTTGGAAAGTTTTATGGTAATTTTCATGAATAGTTCACCAACGGGTTTCTTCTGACTGAATATGAAAAAATTCGAATTTTCACTTTTGCCCCCCTCCCTAGTTAACGCCATATTCCCTAAAAAACTAATTGGAATAGGGCATTGGCACAGTATTGGCATTGGCATTGGTCGAGGGCGCTGGTTAATATCTTGAATCGAAATTTGTTCCCTGTTGTATAGTTTTGCTATCACTCAGTACATTCACGTAGTAGCAAACCAGCAAATTGAGACGAAACCTTGGAGAAAAAAAGATATCAACGAAACGTCATTTCCTTGTCGGTGCTAATTAATTACGGTTCTAAGAGAGCGTAGCGGCCGTGTAAAGTAAGAAGCAGTTACGAGGAGGCATTGTTTCCAGGATATTGTCTGGTAAGTAAACTTGACTTCTTCATGCATTGCAACTAAAGTAAGTTAAAACAATATTAAATCAGTAACCAGCTTTATTTGCAAGTTTAATTTACTCTACACACTCATAGTCTAACTTATTAAGTTGTGCCGGGTTCAATAGCACTTGACATGGTTACTGAACTGCAAACACCTGCAAAAAGAAATAAATGATAGTTGATCAACTGCATAATTTTTTAACTACTATATCACATTTAGAGTTTTTTTGGCTCGATTGTTATCGAAATCTGTTTGCTTGCCAAGAATCGTTTAGTGTTTGTCGGATAAACATGCAAGTAGCTCACACCCAGTCAATCCCAGACGTCAACGTTACACGGAGCTCAGGAAGCGCAACATCGTTAGTAACGGCACGATGTACTTTGAATGGTGAAGAACATGAGGGGGAGTTGGGAAGGGAAAAGAAAGGACTACAAGGAATAACATACCTTAACCCTTAATATTTGATTGTTTCTTTCCCAAACTTCGAAAGCCGACTCAAACATTTTAATGTAATTGCTGCCCTTATGTTTGCATTGGGGGGGGGGGGGGGGGGGGGGGGGGTATCAATTTCATTTGTGAACGGAAAAATTTCCTTCTAAAATTTCCCTTTTTAAGTTTTCTTTCTTCCAGCAGACAAACTTACTTGAAGACGTGTTTCATGAATAACAGCATTCTGCTCTACAGTTTCTTTCGCAATAGAGCAAACACACATCATTACACTTCAAACTGTCTTCCAACGGGTCAGACCAACTCTCATCTTTAACCAGGTCACTCTTTACCCCATTCTTTGTTACTATTATAAGATTATTAGACAAATATGATTAGTATTAGATTTTTATACTATTTAGCAATTAGATTATTCGAAGGCTAATATGCTAGTTTTAAGAACATCAAATTTCCAAAGGGCAATTATCAGAGAGATATATTGTACCAAGACAGACATACTCTATCGTCTTTATTGTTAACCACTAAATTTTCTTCCGCGCGCGTGTTCAGCTATTCAAAAACGAGCTTGTCTTTAATTATCTTAACTTCATAGGATGTGCCTTCCTCATCCACTATCACCTCATAGAAATCGAGAGCGGATGATCTAATTGTTTTAGTAGAATTCTAACTCATTTACCTTCAAATAATGATTTGTAATTATTTTTCTACAAATTCACTATTAAAATATTTAGTGCTTTAGCGAAATCGCGCGCGCGAACCGAATTGCCATTTGAAACTTTCAGTTTCACGCTCATCGGTTCATTCAGTAATTCTGATGTTTTAAGATGACTCCGTGTTGTTTTTTCGGGGCGCACTCGTCCATGACAAATTTTGTATTTTTACTTGTTTTTCCTTTGTTTTCATTCTTTCACCTACCATTGTGTTATAACAGGACCGCTGGGGGTGGAAGGGGGGGGGGGGGGGGGTTGGGTGTGTCCGCACCCCTCGGCTGTGCCTTGCTGTGAATTGGAGAATTGTTGTTGGTATTATAAAGCTACTCCGGGACTGATTTCTCGCGAAGCAGAAGAATTCACAACTTTAAAATCAGGGAGGCGTCGTCGCATTTGGGCCGCTCCAAGGAGTAAAAATGGGATGCAATGTCCTTCTTATACAACACCCTGAAGAAGGAAGGCCGTGCCTTCCAAAATATTGTAAAATATATTTCCTACTGTTAAATCAGCCTTGCTTATCTTCGTTTACTGTTTTGAAAAACCTGCATGTTTTAAGTCTTTACCAATCGTAAAGATGAGAACATTAATGGCTTATCGGCGTCAGTTTATACCGCTTGCAGTCCCTCTGGCGTACTTTGTCTTTTTCAGGTTACCCTCCCCTCTCCCATAATTTTTCGATCCAGGTTACCGTAGTCATTCTCTTTCTTTTATATAAGAACGTCTACTTTTGGGCGTAAGGCTGAGCGTTCTTATATTTGTAAACGATTTGAAGCTGAAAACGTTCTTTAGATGCTCTTAAGTTACATGTCATAAGACTAAGTTCGGCTTTTAACTGGCATGTTCTTAACAGTGTGTCACTCATTTCCTTTTCTGTATTTATTTATACCGCTTATTTAACAAGAAGTTAAAGCAAATGACTTTGGGTAAAATAACCTAGGTTCTCCAACTCTCAGCCTAGGGTATGTTCTTAGCATGTTCTTAAAATTTTGGTAAATCTCAGCCTCGACGTTCTTATAAAAAGGTTCTTATATATGAAGAAAAGAGTGTATTGCCAGGATGGAGAGAAGCACTTGCTAAAGAACACAGCACCAAATAACTCAGCCAGGGCACTGCGCCTTGTCTGGCATACTTTTTACAAAGATGTTGAAATTGTTAACTGAAGGAATCATATTCTGGGCAACTGAAACATGACACATTAGAATCACATATACAAATTCAGAAAGCACTTTAATTTCTGAAGGATCTGACGCGTTTACCAATCAGCTTTTTCACCCGTGGACAAGTTCTATTGCTTATATCCAAAAGGCATCTGAGTCATTAAATGAGCTAAATAGCTATATAAAGATCTTACATCGAATCCTTCTTACTCGGCGTGGTATAAGTTTTCCTGAGGTTGCAGACAAAACGAGCAGAACCAGAATAGCAAAACAAAGTCCCTTCATGATGAAACCATAAACAAAGTAGATGATCGACAACAAACTAGAGAAAAATAAAAACACAAAAATATAAATATAAGTTAGTGTTGAGTTACATGGAAAATATTTATGAATATTTTGTTCTAAAAACGCGAAATGATCACTAAATTTTCCGAATTACAAATCTCTGACTAACGTAATTTCTTTGTTAAGATTAAGGTGGTCCGCAGCTCTTTTTTGGGAACGGAGGTGCTCTTTTCTAAACCAGGTTTTGGGCATGTAAACCTCAACCGATTTTTCTGAGTTTTGGCAATCGAAATAACAAATGTTCAAATTTTATACAGCTTTAAATTATAGGGCAAGCAAGGTAAATAAACGATCACGAGATATTAGAGATTTTGAAAAAGTATATTTATGGAAAAAAAAACGAGAATATTTTCAAAACTCGACGATAGTTTTTTTTTTTCTAATTAATCTGAACAAGTTTAAATTATCCAAGTTTTGAGGAGGAGCAGAGGCGGGGGAGCATTTTGCTCAAAGTATTTTTCATTTTTTTCGTTGTTATATTAACATGTTAAAAGCCGCGTTTTAACTTGTATTCACATCTAATGAATTTATCTGGCAGTGTAAATTGGATGTAAATGTCGAAAAAGCTATGAAATTGTCCGCCTTTAAGGTGGGGTACACTCGATTTTGAGTGAAATTTTAAGAGATTTAAGGAAGGGATAGAAGAAAGAAAATTATGTTTTTGAAACACTAACAGACAGTCGACCCCCACGCAAGAGCACCCCAGGTTGTCAGGGGACTGTTTGGGTGTCCATATACTAATTTTTAACTTCAAATTCTAATTTTAAAATCACATTAAATCTTTAATATTTCTTATTTCTCCAAATTTTACTTGTCTAATCATTTGAGAAAAGCTATCTCTTTCCAAACATCCCCAAAATAACCAAAAAGTTTACAAAACACCGCTAAACATAGCTTTGTGAAATGAGCATAGAGCTTCTGGATTACTTGAAACGCGGACGAGATATTCGCATCAAACCAAGTTTAGCGGTGGAAAAACAGGCTTCAGGTGTACCCCCGCCTTAAGTATGAGGAAAAAGAGCATCTACGCGAACGGCTCTATCTAGTTTCGTGTGTCTAGTGTCGATGAAACGCGTCGAATTTTGCTCGCCGAGATAGCTACTTCGCGTCTTCTGTTTTGAAGCTCTTTGAAAACCCTCCCGTAACAGTAAATTATTCAAACTTGCCGTATTCTCAAGATTATTGAGCACCTGGAATACGCCGATCCAGGAAAAAACCGGAAGTTGCATGGAAGCGAGGCCTAAGTGCCCTCGCCGGCTGAAAACTATAAAGACTTTGTAAGCGTGTGGGGAATTTCGAGGCGGAAAACAGCATTTCGTTTACAAATTGGCCACGAATGTTGATCCTTATAAGTTAAAACTATAAATTGAAGAAATTTTTAGGTATAGCAGGCGAAAGAAGCAAATTCTAACAGCTTAACGGTAAGATTTTGTTACCTGAATTTTAGCCTGTCTCTTGTATATACTTAAACTCAATTTTGGATTTTGTTAAGTTGATCAATAAAACGGAGCCATCTTATGATTCCCAAGAACTTTTGAGAAACAGATTTCAGGGATTGACAGAGAATCGAAGGGAAACTCGTGTACACATGTCTCGCAAATATTCCTCCACAATCGAAAAGCACTCAGTCAGCTTTAAATATGTCAGACTTCTTTTCGGTACAAACTTTTAATTTTTCACAGACATGGTTGCTTCATTTGCGAACTGGATCGAAGAAGATTTTATTGTTTAAGTTTCCCGAATCCGCGACAGAGGCGGATCCAGGGGAGGGGTTGAGGAGGTTGCAACCCCCCCCCCCCCCCCCCCCCCCACCCTTTGAGCATGATTTATTTTGGTTATTTTGTTTGATTTTCCCTAAAAATAAGAAATAGTATAAACGGGAGAAATTTCAGATTTTACATCCTGAACATGCCACGCCGCATGCCACATTCATTGCTAAAGAAAATGCATGAATACAAAGCTCAGCCCCAATTTTATCCGTGGCATGTTTATTTCCAGGTGCTAAATAATCTTGAGAATGCGGCAAATGGAAGACGAGAGGTAGTATATGCGACGAGTTTCATCGAGACTAGACAGACGAAACTAGATGAAGCCGTTTGTATATATGCTGTATTTTCTCATACTTGAAAAAAATTGGTTGATTTTCTTCAAATCGAAACAAAATGGATATTTCAAAATTCACAATTTACGCCCGTAAACCTCTTCTGCTTCAATTAATATTGTTTACAAATTTTGCTGGGAGTTCTCGATCTTTCCATACTTTTCAGCAACGTTTTAGCTGGCATTAACTGATTTAGCTTTCAAATGATCCGTGGGATCTTGCGTTACCTAAGCGCTGTTGTAACAGCTCCCAATTATACACAAGCATAATATTTTGAAGCAAAAATTCAATAGTCAACTGCGCAGCAATTTCTACCCAGCCGATTTCGTTGAAACTTGCTTACATTAAAACTTGCATAATTTGAACTAGTTGACATTAATTAGAAAATATTCGGTTTTTTTTTCATGAATTGATTCTTTCGTAAACGCTAATATCTCGTGATCGTTTGTCTTGTTCGCCCTAAAGTTTAAAGCTTTATAAAAATTGAACATTTGTTATTTCGATTGCCAAAAATCAGAGAAATCGGTTAACGTTTACATTCCCAAACCTCGATTTAGAAAAGAGCACCTCCGTTCCCAAAAAATAGCCGCGTGAACGTATGCATACATTTTTATGTGGCGCACGCTAATTATTTTACCCATTACAAGAAACCAAAAGAATGGAGACTATAACCGAATCACCTGGTTTTGCGAAGAAAGCATTTTTAGGAAAATTGCCTGAAATTAGTTATTAGAAGTCACACTGAAATTTCAGTCAGTAGCAATGCCGGTTTTCAGTACAATGATCATTAATTTTGTTAAAAGTTTTGATCAAGTGATTATATCAAATAACAACATATTGCGTGTGAAGCAAATTGTAATATTCCCATTTACACACTTTAAAGGCGCCCAATTGCTTGCAGGAGTCCTAATTAGTTAACGAAATAACATGAAATTGACAGCTAGGAACGACATTAAAGTTATGTTGAAGGCTGGTTACAAAAATCTAGAATTGCTAGGGACAGTAGAGCTTGCTTCTTAATAGTGTCTGCCGAGTTTAAAATACAACCTACAAATTGCCACTTTTCTTAACCTTCAAGAAAAGTGCAACAGACAGAGAGAGTGTAAATATCAACAATCATTGTCGCATTTTGGAACTTAAGCTCAAGGGTAACGCTGCGTATGAAAAGAACGTTTTAAAAATTCTGCAATTTAAGACAGAAGAAGCAGGCATGACGAAGCAAGATTCAGTAAGTTGTTACCTGGGAAGATAATTGGTTAAGTTTAAAAGCTTTTGTCAACATGCTTCTAAATGGAACCATTTAGAAGCATTTGATATAAGTAATAAGAACAGCCAATGTCAAGCTAAAATGCGTTTTACTTTACCTAACACAAGTACATGACTGTATGGAAAAGATTCTCAAATGGCGCGCGCTAAGTATTTTACCTTTTACAAGTCACGAGAAGAAAGGAGACCAATGTTGGTTATCTGACGAAAGAGAGTCCTAGCTATAACCGAATCACTTGGTTTTGTGAAGAAAGTATTTTTAGCGGCTTTCTTTGCTTCTAGGATTCCTAATTAGTTAACCAAATAACATGAAATTGACAGCTTGAAACGATATTTTAAATGTTAAATTGTATGTTCTTGCAATATTTTTACATTTCTGTGTTGTATTTTGGATGCCCTAAATACCTACCAAAGATAATTTTGATACGCTGAACCGTCTTTCCTTCCGAGTGATTTGAAAACGCACCAATTTTCGGCAAAATTTACTGGGGGCTGTGACGCGACACGACATTTCACATTTTGCAGAATTTCTCAAAAACGAAAGCTCTTTGGAAAGCTTTATTGTAATTTTCATGAATAGCTCACCAACGGGTTTCTTCTGACTGAATATGAAAAAATTCGAATTTTCACTTTTGACGGCGGTTTCTGGCAAATTAGAGTCAGGCGTTTAACCAGGAGCGGCGCTCGAGCCTGTGCCTTATTTAGCTAGACTATATTACTGAGATCTTAATACCTACCTTGTGATGGAGATCTTTTTTTTTTGAGTGTTTTAGTCACGATTTGAAATGAACCGCAACGTGAAGACGCTTTTTTACAAACCCAGTTGAGCGTAGGAGATACGCTTAAAATGTAGTCTGTTTCTATTGGTTGTTCATGACACTTCGACTCTGTTGATTGATGACTTGTGTTTTGTTTTGGCCTGGGGATGTACGAATTCAAAACAATTTCACATCCCACGCAACGGGCATTGCTTTCACAAGAATTCAAAAGCGGCCAAGGCTAGAAAGGCTTTTTTATTAGTCTATTTCGTTGTTAGTAAGTAAGGGGCGAGACACGAAACTGAGATAATGAAAACACAACACTTTATCACATAAACGAACGAAATAAAGTAAGCGTCTTGACTGATGGTTTTTAATTCTAAATGAAAAGAAAAGTCTTAAAACTGCTACGCGAGAATATTTTACTTAAGTTTCGCTTAAATTATATTTGAGGATCACGCCAAAGTCAGGCATATTGCTAGTGCAATTTTTGGCGTTTTCAGACACTATTATAAAGACGGGTGGTTTCCTTGAAGTTTCTTACAGGCTCAAGTAACTCACATTATAGCAAAGAATCGAAAACGAAACAATATATCAAACCATTTCAAATACTTTGCTCAATGGTTTAGAGCTAGCGATAAAACCCGTAGGGGGGTGGGTCGGGGTAGGTTGATGTCGACGTCAGAAAAGCGTTTCTCTTCAAAATTCGAGACGGAATAGTCAACCAAATGAAAAAATTATGACATTTTACAGCCTTTATTTCGATGTGATACAGATATCTTCTGCTTTAAAGACAATAGAAGTTGATCTATTTCTGTATCACAGTTATATGCAAATTTTGCAAATATCCAGTTTCAGCGCTCTCGTTTGGCAGCTAAGAGTAATTTGCCCGCAGACATTTTGCTATATATTCCAAATAAAGCTTTTTTGCTCCAATTCAAAGCAGGAAACAATGAGATATTGAAAATCCTTCCAAGAGAATTTTGACGTCGAAAATGACCAAAATCACTACTTTGACAAAACCTTCAAACTGCCATTTTTATTTCAAACTGTTTTTCTGCAGTGAAACAGACCGTGGGGAGATAATTACGATTTTCTCATAGTAGAAAGACTGGCTAGAAAACCGCCGTGGTTTGGTTGGAGTTTATGCCTTCAATGTTGTTACGAGAGACATGCAAAGTTGGTCAATTTTAGGATATGTCAATACAAAAATTGGTTCCAGGGGGAACAAACTTTAAGTGGAATTTTGCATGCCTGAGACTTCTTCTTCTCCAAGCAAAGTGAGGTTCCCTGTTTTATGAGTTAAAACCAAGGTGATTTTACAAAAAGTAGGTCGTATTACTTATTTTATATTTGAACCAAGTTTGCTTGTGGTTAGTTCTCCTCTCGTTTAAATGCAATTAGTTCCAATTGCAATCTGGTTTGATTGCGGTTAAAACAACGGTATAAGTTAAGCATTCTGACATTTATTTATATTGAACATTTTTCCTTAGATCGGAACCGAACAATTTCAATTTTCCCGAGTAATACTATTTAAAGTTTGCGCGACATTTTTCCCGCCAAAATGTCAAGTTTGTCTTCAATGCACACTTCGTAATCTCTTCAATAAGTAAACTGAGTGACAAATTTTACTGAAGCTCAAAATTCCTGACGGATGTTTCGCGGCGAGCTCGCATTGGTGCAATTTAAAAGAGACGGGAGTTTATCTTGCAAGGAATGATTTCGAGCTAATTTGATGTTATGTAAACATTTTGATCTCTTAAGAGAGAAAGTGTCCTTTTGTTAGTAGGAGTTTTTGCTTTATACAAGATGACCATTTCTAAGTTCTATCGATATAAAATGCATGTGAACTACTGGCTAAGTGGAAAGGGCGAGTTGCACTGGCATAACACCGGCGCCGCCCGTACAGAAAGCTGTTCCAAATGTTTCGAAATATTGCAGATATTTGTTGCTTTCAGTTGCACTAGGAAGATGAATTCTTTTGTCGTCGATGGTAAAAGTCAATTTTCTTCTGCAGCGCAAACACACGCGCTCAACTTAGCATAAAACCGATCGAAATGTAGTCTTTCAGTCCAGTTTTCCCGTCCTACATACGAACGCATCTGTAACGCCCGGGCTTTTACGTAATGCATAGTTCATTCAACAATCACATTAGGTCCATTACAATTTATATAACATAGGCATGTAATGCGTGCAAGAGTTCGTTTTGGTGGGTTGATAGCAAAAGGAAACGTTGTTAGACTGTTGGACATTAGATTATAGGTAGTGGCAGAGAATAAGCGTAGGTTTAAGAGTGTTAATTCTCAGCTTAGTTAGTAGAGGGGAGACTGGTTGGTTATGAAACCCGGTAAACTTAAAGAGGCGATCTCTTTGGTATGGTTTCGGCTTGGTCGCGACCGTGCACAACAGAAATCTCAACACGATCTTAAATGTTAAATTGTATGTTCTTGCAATATTTTTACATTTCTGTGTTGTATTTTGGATGCCCTAAATACCTACCAAAGATAATTTCGATACGCTGAACCGTCTTTCCTTCCGAGTGATTTGAAAACGCACCAATTTTCGGCAAAATTTACTGGGGGCTGTGACGCGACACGACATTTCACATTTTGCAGAATTTCTCAAAACACGAAAACTCTTTGGAAAGTTTTATTTTAATTTTCATGAATAGCTCACCAACGGGTTTCTTCTGACTGAATATGAAAAAATTCGAATTTTCACTTTTGACGGCGGTTTCTGGCAAATTAGAGTCAGGCGTTTAACCAGGAGCGGCGCTCGAGCCTGTGCCTTATTTAGCTAGACTATATTACTGAGATCTTTATACCTACCTTGTGATGGAGTTCTTTTTTTTTTTTTGAGTGTTTTAGTCACAATTTGAAATGAACCGCAACGTGAAGACGCTTTTTTACAAACCCAGTTGAGCGTAGGAGATACGCTTAAAATGTAGTCTGTTTCTATTGGTTGTTCATGACACTTCGACTCTGTTGATTGATGACTTGTGTTTTGTTTTGGCCTGGGGATGTACGAATTCAAAACAATTTTACATCCCACGCAACGGGCATTGCTTTCACAAGAATTCAAAAGCGGCCAAGGCTAGAAAGGCTTTTTTATTAGTCTATTTCGTTGTTAGTAAGTAAGGGGCGAGACACGAAACTGAGATAATGAAAACACGACACTTTATCACATAAACGAACGAAATAAAGTAAGCGTCTTGACTTATGGTTTTTAATTCTAAATGAAAAGAAAAGTCTTAAAACTGCTACGCCAGAATATTTTACTTAAGTTTCGCTTAAATTATATTTGAGGATCACGCCAAAGTCAGGCATATTGCTAGTGCAATTTTTGGCGTTTTCAGACACTATTATAAAGACGGGTGGTTTCCTTGAAGTTTCTTACAGGCTCAAGTAACTCACATTATAGCAAAGAATCGAAAACGAAACAATATATCAAACCATTTCAAATACTTTGCTCAATGGTTTAGAGCTAGCGATAAAACCCGTAGGGGGGTGGGTCGGGGTAGGTTGATGTCGACGTCAGAAAAGCGTTTCTCTTCAAAATTCGAGACGGAATAGTCAACCAAATGAAAAAATTATGACATTTTACAGCCTTTATTTCGATGTGATACAGATATCTTCTGCTTTAAAGACAATAGAAGTTGATCTATTTCTGTATCACAGTTATATGCAAATTTTGCAAATATCCAGTTTCAGCGCTCTCGTTTGGCAGCTAAGAGTAATTTGCCCGCAGACATTTTGCTATATATTCCAAATAAAGCTTTTTTGCTCCAATTCAAAGCAGGAAACAATGAGATATTGAAAATCCTTCCAAGAGAATTTTGACGTCGAAAATGACCAAAATCGCTACTTTGACAAAACCTTCAAACTGCCATTTTTATTTCAAACTGTTTTTCTGCAGTGAAACAGACCGTGGGGAGATAATTACGATTTTCTCATAGTAGAAAGACTGGCTAGAAAACCGCCGTGGTTTGGTTGGAGTTTATGCCTTCAATGTTGTTACGAGAGACATGCAAAGTTGGTCAATTTTAGGATATGTCAATACAAAAATTGGTTCCAGGGGGAACAAACTTTAATTTCTTGTCACGTGATCAGATTTTATTATGCCCGTTTGATTACTTACTCATGGATACATTTCACCAGAAAAAGTTTGAGATTGGGTTGTTTTTGGTCATTTCCAAAATTACATCAAACGTACGTGGACCGGCTCTCAAATTCATCCATAATATGTACGCCCGAAAGTGTCTTCTCTTTTTTCATCCTAATTATTAGAGAAAGAAAACATTAGCCCACGTAAACGTCACAGAAACGAAAGCTTTGGGCAAACATGTTTTATTGAACATAGTACGAACAAAAGAATCTAAACGCGTATAATAAACAAGAACCTAGGGAGGGAGGGAGGGAGGGAGGGCGGGAGAAAGGGAAGGATGGATAGGGGTAAACTACGTCTCCGCTCCGGATCTACCCAAAGATGACGCGCTGGAGCTTGCTTATAATGGACATCTGTTAATACTAGGTAATTAAGGTGGGGTACACCCGATTTTGAGTGAAATTTTAAGAGATTTAAGGAAGGGATAGAAGATAGAAAATTATTTTTGAAACACTAACAGACAGTTGACCCCCAAGCAATAGCACCCCAGATTGTTAGGGGACTGTTTGGGTGTCCATATACTAATTTTTAACTTCAAATTCTAATGTAAAATCACATTAAATCTTTAATATTTCTTATTTCTCCAAATTTTACTAATCCTTTGAGAACAACTATCTCTTTCTAAACATCCCCAAAAATCACCAAAAAATTTACAAAACACCGCTAAACATAGCTTTGTGAAATGAGCATAGAGCTTCACTCGAGTGGAGCAGTACCTCTTGTGAACCTCTAATTTCAGAGGCATTCTAAAACAATTTTGCTCATTGTCTTCAGGGATAGGGGCA
Source organism: Meandrina meandrites (assembly GCA_963693305.1). Lineage (NCBI taxonomy): Eukaryota > Metazoa > Cnidaria > Anthozoa > Scleractinia > Meandrinidae > Meandrina > Meandrina meandrites. The sequence continues at coordinate 24,894,670 of OY855911.1, read as the reverse complement.
TTGTTTGTGCCCTTTGTCCTATTGTTCTTATGGCCAATCATGTGAGATGTTCAATGAGGTGCTGGTCGACTCAGAGCTTCTGGATTACTTGAAACGCGGACAAGATATTCGCATTAAACCAAGTTTAGCGGTGGAAAAACAGGCTTCAGGTGTACCCCCACCTTAATTAAAAATTATATCTCATATTAGTGGATTTTCGAAGCGTTATGAGGGTAATACGCTTTTGGTTGAAAAAAAGATTGGCTATATCATCAATTATCTTTTGTCTGTTTTAGTGGCTCACTTTTCGCAAACCGCCATTGATTTGTTTCTTTCCTCTGTCAAAGGGATGGACGCAAGCGACACATAGGATACAAAAAAAAAAAGTAAAACGGGTTTTTAAATCTCGCAACAACATTGCTGGTGGCCAAAACACAGAAAGGGGTGATGAATGGTCCCTCAAAATTTTGCAGTGCTCGCAAAATTAGAATTCTGCTCGAAATGCTCGCAAAATATTAGTGGGTGCTCGTTTGCTTGTGCTCGCATATTTTTACAAGTGCTTGCATGCTCGATTTTTAGTGGAGGTAGGTTTTTGAAATTGCTCGTGCTCGCAAAGAAAAACGCCGTACTCGCATGCTCGCGAAGACCATCCGAATGCTCCTACAGAAGTATTTCACAACACATTTCATGTGATTACGACCTCGTGCGAATAAAGAAAAAACTGGTGACAGATATAAGTTGGCTTTTATATCTGTCTTTTTCTGCTTTTCTTTTAACGAAATGGTAATTCTATGACGGCGAAAAAATATTATGTCGCCTAGCAGCGACCGAAGGTGGAGAAACCTAGAGCGCGCGCTTCAACTCTTGCCTGAGAATACAGCCGCCTCTCATCGTTTCGCTGTATTCGTGGGCTACTTTAACTCAGGTATATGATGAATCCTAGAAACAATTTCTAAGGGCGTTTTCCATTTGTCAGAACTGGCCGTCCAGACCGGTATATTCCAGAACAGAATTCCGTTGTTAGTCTGATTTGCCCTGTCAAATCAGGCAATAAATAAATATTATATGTTGTTATGGTGGATTTGTTGGAATATCTCGTGAAGACCACCGGACCGGCCGGTATATATCGCCTTGTGGAAATGCCCATTGTGCAGGTTGACATTTTAAAATGAAATTTGGTAGCTAAGATATAGTTTTGCTTTTACTAAGTACATTAACGCAGCAGCAAACCTCGAAAGTGAGACAAAAAAAAATAAAGAGAAAACTTTCTGGAATATATAAGGCATCACTGTTCCATCGTTTGCTTGTCTGAATCGGTGCGCATTATGTTCTAAGGGAATATGGCCGCCGCGTAAAATGAAAACCAGTTGAGGACAAGATTGTGTTTCCAGGGTATTTTCTAATATCGAAAACGTGATTTCTTTTCAAACATTACTACTCAAGTAAGCTAAAACGTCAGTAACCAGCTTTATTTGCAAGTTTACTCTACACGCTCAACACTCACAGTCTAACTTATTACGTTGTGTCGGGTTCAACAGCACTTGAGACGGTTACTGAACTGCAAACAGCTGCAAAAAAATTAAATAAATGAAAGTCAATCAGCTAAAAATGTCTTCACTTTTATATCACATTGAAAGTTGAATTAGTGAATGTGGCTCTTTTGTTTTTAAAAATCTGTTTGCTTGCCGCTTTTATATTCCATTAATCGCGGAAATGGCTTTACCGAGAACCGTGTAGTGTCTTTGATAAACAAGTAGCTTACGACCAGTCAACCCGGCACAGACGTCGAGTTTAGAAATGCCATATCGTCAGAAAATCAGGCCGATTTAACGGCGCAATGTTCTTTAAATGATGAAGAACATATTAAGGAGGTGGTTGTGTAGGGAAACGGAATGGATTGGGGATGACAGGGAGTAAGGTGGTTATAAGTCTTAATTTTGATTGTTTCTTTACCAAACTTTGGAGTTATCGCCGCCTTTCTCGCTTTTAATGCTCATGTTTTTGTTCCGAAAGCCGAATCAAGCATTTTGCTATTCTTGCCTTTGCGTTTGCATTGCCATAGTAGTAATTTGACTTGCGCCGGAACGAAAAATTTAAAAGTTCCGTCGCAATTTTTCATTTTTTGTTTCTCTTACTCGCAAGCAGGCAAACTTACTTCAAGACGTGTTTTAGGAACAGCATCTCTCCCGGCAGTTACTGGAGCAAGAGTTCATACACCCCATTTCACATTCTGGGTCTTCCAACAGGTCAAACCAACTCTCATCTTTAACGACCAGGTCAGGCGTTCCCTCATCTTCGAAAAATCCATCAACATCCGTTCCATGGTCACGAGTTAACCCTACCAAAAAAAAATTTTTTCACAATGCATTAATTCTCTCTTGCTCTCTGATGCATGATGATGGATGGAAAGAGCATTGTGACTTATTGGTGTCACTTTTTATTTCAGTTAACTCCAGCTCTCGTAACATGAAGGAACTGAATCGCCAGTCTCTCTGAATGGCGTACTTTGTCTTTTTTCGGGTTACCCTCCACGCGCTCCCCCATAATGTTTTGATTCAGATTACCCGTAGTCATTTATTCATGCAAGCCTGGGTTGTTCGAAAGCCGATTGGCTATCCATCTCAGTATTAAATCTAATCCAGGGAGTAAATTTATCCTTGTGTTCCTCGTGATCAAAGCTCGATTAGCTCTATCCAAGGGATAAACTAAGGGATAAATTTAACACACCTAGCGAGGTGGATTAACTCACTAATCGGGGCAAAAAGCTCATATAAAAACAAACAAATTGCCGACTTGCCGTTTGGTGGTTCAGCTCCGGGTTCAGTGAAAAAAAGAAAAGCAATTCAGGCTACTTGCCGGCTTTTCCAAATCATATGCACTTTTCTCTCGAGGACGTGTGATCCCGCGTTCGGTTTTCCCGCGTTTTCTTTTTCTGACCGCTATCCGAAGATCGCTATCGCTCAATTTTGGAGACGGGAATTCTTGTTGGAGAGTTTTAAAGGGTTTTCTTACCAATCGGATTTCGCCGTTACGGAGTAATCTTATGAGTGGTTCAGTTAGGCCCCTGATATAAGGAAGACAAGCGAAACCGTGGTATGCGTTTGGTGGATCGACCCACTTAAAAAACATAGAAATTATTTCTTCGGGTGGAGGGACTGTTTGTGAGGGTGTCTTTTTGTTTAAATTTTTGAAGATAACAGTTGAGGGATATACCATTGGCTTTTAGCGCGTCAGTGACGTGGGTGATCTCTTGGCTTTTGTCATGATTAATACTTATAGGGAGGTACGATGCCTGGTAAAGAAGAGTTGAGGCCGTGCTAAGTTTGTGCTTCATTTCATGCTGAGAAGAGAAATCTAACTATGGGTCTGTATGTGTTGGCTTCCGGTGCACATCAGTAATGATAACGCCATTCTTTCCAGTGATCAATCACGGTCTGAAAAGGCGATTGGATTATTGATATATAGATCTTACCTCTTCGGCGAGAATTACTTGTAGACCGTGACGTTCCAGACACAACGAGCAGCGCCAGAATAACAAAACAAATTCCCCTCATGATGGAACGATAAACAAGGTAGATGATCGACAAGAAACTAGAGAAAAATAAAAAAAAAATAAATGTAAATAAGTGACGGTTTCATGGAAAAATCTGTGAGAATTTCGTTCTTATGTAGTTCGGTTGCTTCAGCATGCTGACGCTAATGGCCTTCAAAATAAGAATTTAGATACAAGAATTGGATGCTAATGGTTTGCATTGCTTTAGGCTACCCTTAAATTTCATGTACGGCCGCAACATTCAAATCGGAGACGTCAACAAACGATATGATCACTTAAGTAAACACCCCCCCCCCCCCTCCCCCCCTCCCCCCACTGCTGAATGACAAATCTTGCTGAAGACTGATAGCCTGCAGAAGTCAAGCAGACATTTACATGGCTGCGACATGCACGCAAACTAAAATTGATAAAAGATGAACATAGGTTACATTCAGTACTAGTGATAGTTCGTTATCTGCTTAAGATGCTTCTACCGGCAGAAGCTCAGAAGTCCTGACGCGTGTGCGCAAATGGCCGAATGATAAATGATAGAAAGTTAATTTTCTTTATTTGCAACTAAATTGACTTCATTAGTAATCCGCCTACTAGTACTAAAGGACAATTTGCTGGGTTGGACCTTATTGATGCCACCGACTGTTTCGATACTTTTAATTCTCTCATTGTTTCATTCAAAATTTGTGTTGTTCATAAAATGCCGGAGGATAATTTCTGTGATAAGTGGAATTTTGCATGCCTGAGATCTAACCCTAACTCGGTTCTTGCTCAGTTTTAGGGTTTTAGGGTTAGGGTTAGGGTTAGGGTTAGGGTTAGGTTAGGTTTAGGTTTGGGGTTAGGGTTAGGGTTAGGTTAGGGTTAGGGTTAGGTTAGGGTTAGGGTTAGGGTTAGGTTTTAGTGTTAGGGTTGGGGTTAGGTTAGGTTAGGGTTAGGTTAGGGTTATGTTAGGGTTAGGGTTAGGGTTAGGGTTAGGTTAGGTTTGGTTAGGTTAGGTTAGGTTTAGGTTAGGTTAGGGTTAGGTTAGGTTTGGGTTAGGTTAGAAGTAAAAGATTAACCAAGGTTACATTCATTCATTCTTGTTCATTACGAAGCCGGTTGTGTAGTTTCTACGCTTTGATAATTTCTTTCTGTGCGACTTCTTGTTTGATTGCCGTCTAAAGTAACGGTATAAGTTAAGCATTCTGACATTTATTTATATTGAACATTTTCCTTATATCGGAACCGAACAATTTAAATTTTCCCAAGTAATACTATTTAAAGTTTGCGCGACATTTTTCCCGCCAAAATGTCAAGTTTGTCTTCGATGCACACTTCGTAATCTCTTCAATAAATAAACTGAGTGACAAATTTTGCTGAAGCTCAGAATTCCTGACCGATGTTTCGCGGCGAGCTCGCATTGGTGCAATTTAAAAGAGACGGGAGTTTATCCTGCAAGGAATGATTTCGAGCTAATTTGATGTCATGTAAAAATTTTGATCTCTTAAGAGAGAAAGTGTCCTTTTATTAGTGAGAGTTTTAATTTGCTTTATACAAGATGACCATTTGTAAGTTCTATCGATATAAAATGCATGTGGACTACTGGATAAGTGGAAAGGGCGAGTTGCACTGGCATAACACCGGCGCCGCCCGTACAGAAAGCTGTTCCAAATGTTTCGAAATATTGCAGATATTTGTTGTTGGGAAGATGAATTCTTTTGTCGTCGATGGTAAAAGTCAATTTCTTCTGCAGCGCAAACACACGTGCTCAACTTAGCATAAAACCGATCGAAAATGTAGTCTTTCAGTCCAGTTTTCCCATCATACATACGAACGCATCTGTAACGCCCGGGCTTTTACGTAATGCATAGTTCATTCAACAATCACTTTAGATCCATTACAATTTATATAACATAGGTATGTAATGCGTGCAAGAGTTCTTTTTGGTGGGTTGATAGCAAAAGGAAACGTTGTTAGACTGTTGGACATTAGATTATAGGTAGTGGCAGAGAATAAGCGTAGGTTTAAGAGTGTTGATTCTCAGCTTAGTTAGTAGAGGGGAGACTGGTTGGTTATGAAACCCGGTAAACTTAAAGAGGCGATCTCTTTGATATGGTTTTGGCTTGGTCGCGGCCGTGCACAACAGAAATCTCAACACGGCGTCTGGAGTATCGCCAATAGAATCGAAGTTCAAGTCAAAAGTCTTGGTGTTTGCTCTGACATTTGTTTTCATCTCATCAAGTATCGATATGCCAGAAGATAATTGTTCCGTTTTTGACTTTTGGACATGATTGTAGAAGGACTAAAGAAGTGGGAATACGGAAGTTACCGAAGACGAAAGACGCAGCCCCCTCTATTAACTATGGTTAGATGGGGAACCCGCTTAGCCGGGGAACCCTGCTTCCATCCCGGTCTCGTTGAGACTACGACTATTTTGTTTCAAGTATGAGCTGCCATAATGACCTTCCGAGCATGTGGGATGTGGAAGTGTTGGGGAAATTCAAGCAATAAGCCGTTTATTGAATAAATCAATGGTCTATATGAACAGTGGAACGAATAATGCCTTCCTGTACGGGAGAACATGAAATTGGCTATTCAGACATTGCATCTGGAGTGCTGAAACTCGTGCTAGCGCCTATTTCTTCACGATCAGAAAAAGGTGCATTTACTTAAATTTTGCACCCTTGACAATAATGAAGATTCTGAAATATCATACAAATATCCAACAACAGTAACCATTTTATATTGCCACAAAGACAAAGTACATGAAAACCAGCACAAGAAAATATTACTTACGCTAACAATACGTCACTCTTCTCTGGACGTATATCTCGCCTAATAAATCATTTAACGGACAAATTCCCTGGTTTCCTTACTAACAGAATCCAAGAAGAAGAAATCCTAATGTGAATTTTGTTTTATTTTAAGATAAATGATTTCAGATACTCAGTATTATTTAGTTTATCTGTGACTCGCCTTTCTATGGTTTAAATATGTCTTACAGCCTTATTGTACGTTTCAAAACGAAAAGGGAAGGCTATCAGTATGAACTTTCCTCGTGTACTAGTTTAGCATTATGCACAAAAAGCGAGCAACTACTTACTCAGGCTGTTGATATTACAAACTAGCTTCAAACATGACTCACCGCAATGTGGCGTTTAGTTTTTCTCGCTGTACTGTAATAATCACGGGGGGTGACAACTCTAACAAACGCTGTTTCTGGACATAGCTAAAATTGTTCCGGGAATCTGGAGATTTTTCCGGGAATCGGGACACTTGGCAACTTTTCCGGGAAACACACGATAATTCCGGGACAATGCGGGGAATTGTAAAATTTTCCGGGAATGTATCCCAAAAATTCGGGACGATGTTCCAAATTTCCGGGACGACTTAGGTTAAGACCTAGTATTGCTCAAACAGCGTTTGTTAGAGTTGTCACCCCCCGTAATAAGCCTTCGTTATTGGTTAGCTCTTTGTGGAGAACTGAATGTGATCGGTAACTTCCTACGTTTTATGAGGCCCTAATTAGTAATTGATAAGATATAAAATTGACATTTGTCAAGTAAGAAAATTGTTTTGAATTGCTGCTTTACAACCATCGAGACTTGCTGACGCCAGCAGAGCATTTAAGCAGAGTGTACTCAGTTGCATTCATCTTGGGTTGTGTCTAAATATTTACTTAAAGGTAAATTTTCTCCTATTTCAAAAAAATATAAATTCTCACTAATTTATCTATAAAATTCAACAAAAGTAAACATTGCTATAGAGAATGTAATAACTAACTTTAAAGGCGCCCAATTGCTTGTAAGAGTCCTAATTAGTTAACAGCCAGAAACGATATTAAAGTTAATATGTTAAAGGCTGGTTACAAAAATCCAGAATTGCAAGGGCCAGTAGATCTTGCTTTTTACTTAAGTGTCTGCTTCAAGAAAAAGTGCAACAGACAGAGAGAATGTAAATATCAACAATCAAGCTCAAAGGTAACGCTGCGTACGTGAAGAACGTTTAAAGTCTGCAATTTAAGACAGAAGAAGCAGGGATGACGAAGCAAGATTGTCAGTTGTTACCTGGGAAGATAATTGGTTAAGTTTAAAAGCTTTTGTCTACATGCTTCTAGATGGAACCATTTAGAAGCATTTAGTATAAGTAATAAGAACAGTCAATTTCAAGTTAAAATGCGATGAAAAAATACTTCAGCTAACACAAGTACATGACTGTATCGAAAAGATTCTCAAATGGCGCGCGCTAATTATTTTACCTTTTACGAGGCACGAGAAGAAAGGAGACTAATGTTGGTTATCTGACGAAAGAGAGACCTAGCTATAACCGAATCACTTGTTGTGAAGGTTGTGAAGAAGTATATTTAGCGGCTTCCTTTGCTTGTAGGAGTACTAATTAGTTAACGAAATATTATTAATATATATTATTTTGAGCGTCATTCTAGGACATCCACAGTTTTATTGAATGTTTTTTTGCACGTATAACTGTGCATTTTCAAGCAGAAATGTATTGTGGGCTATTCGAAGTCCCTCTTCCTCACGAAATCCAAAGAGCAGTCGTACATGGCTAAAATGAAAATTTCTTACAAAACGCGCACATTGATCTTGTAGAGGAGAAATAGTAAATAATTATATTTAGAAAGTTCGGTTGTTGCTGATACAAGGGCGACAGTGGTGAAATAAATCTGAATTCGCCCCAGAAATATAAATGTGAGACAGCTTGGAGTTTGGCATCTTTAGCAAAGGTAATCAATTAGCGAGGCAAGTATTAAACTGCGACAAAGACTAGGGAACATGTTTGCATATTTATGTTTCACAGTTTCACAATTAATATACGCGGGGATAGGTGAGTGATAAAATAAATTTATTTCCATAATGTTTATGTGGTGGTCCTTTCTATTAGCGAGAGTTTTAGGAAGCATTCAAGCCAAAATTATAATGAAAATATGTCCACTAACAACATAGTACGCATTAAGTGATCCTAAGCTGGAGTTAACACTGGAGTACTAACAGCTCCTCCTCGTTCCCTTTTTGTTCACGCGCGCTTAAGAAATAAAGAAAGGCTATTTCTTTTTTGGCGTTATGCAACTATCGTACAGAAATTTGTATTACACGTTTTGGACTGTTGACAGTAACGTGTTCTCTTGGGGTTTAAAGAGCAGCTTTTATATACGAAGGTGACCATTTTTTGAACTTGTTATGATTTTATCCAACAGAGTGCACTCTCAAGTTTTCTGCGTTATCAACTACGCTTTACAAAAAAAGCACTTTCTTTTGAAGAGCATGTTCTTGTTCTAAAGAGCATACTTTTAGGAATCTTCTGCGACAAGCTTAGTCTTCGAACTGAAACTTCAAAGTTTTAACCATGAGCGGCGTTCTGTGCCGTGTTTATCGATACTACTGAGATCTTTCTACCTACCTTTTGATGGAGTCCTATCCTGAGTAATGAAAACCTGCAGAATCAAGGTTCGCGACGTGTTTTAGTTAAAAGTTTCCTTTTAAGTACAACATAAAGAATTTGAAAAACTACTTATTCTCATGCAAGCTCATCCTACCCGTCTTTCTCTGGCAAACATACAGCCCGAGGCCAGGGAGCTTTTTTACAAACCCAATTGAGCGTGGAAGAAACAATAAAAATGTAGTCATTCTATTGGTTGTTCATGACACTTCGACTCTGTTGATTGATGACTTGTGTTTTGTTCTGGCCTGTGGATGTACGAATTCAAAACAATTTCACATCCCACGCAACGGGCATTGCTTTCATAAGAATTCAAAAGCGGCCAAGGCTTGAAAGGGTTTTTATTAGTCTATTTCGTTGTAAGCGCTCAGACACGAAACTGAGATAATGAAAACACGACACTATATCACATAAACCAACGAAATAAATTAAGCGTCTTGACTTATGGTTTTCAATTCTAAGTGGTAAGAAAAGTCTTTAACTGCTACGCGGGAATATTTACGTAAGATTCGCTTATATTTTATTTGAGGATCACGCCAAAGTTAGGTACATTGCTAGTGCAATTTTTGTCGACTATTATAAAGACTGGTGGTTTTCTTGAAGTTTGTTACAGGGTCAAGTAACCCATATCAGCCATATTATAGCAAAGAATCGAAAACGAAACAATATTTCAAACGATTTCAAATACTTCGCTAAATGGTTCAGAGTTAGCGATAAAACCCGTAGGGGGGTGGGAGTGGGTCGGGGTAGGTTGATGTTGACATAAGAAAAGGGTTTCTCTTCAAAATTCGAGACAGATTAGTCAACCAAATGAAAAAAATTATGATATTTTACAGCCTTTTTTTCGATTTGATACAGATATATTTTTCTTAAAAGGCAATAAAAGTTGATATATTTCTGTTTCACCTAATATGCAAATTTTGCATGTTTTCAGCGCTCTCGTTTGTCAGCTAAAACTAATTTGCCCGCGGAAATGTTGCTACATTTTCCAAATTCAGCATTTTTTGCTCCAATTGGAGGATTTTTGACGTCGAAAATGACCAAATCGCTACTTTGATACAGATATCTTCTGCTTTAAAGGCAATAGAAGTTGATCTATTTCTGTATCACAATTATATATAAATTTCAGTTGCAAATATCCAGTTTCAGCGCTCTCGTTTGGCAGCTAAGAGTACTTTGCCCGCAGACATTTTGCTATATTTTCCAAATAAAGCTTTTTTGCTCCAATTCAAAGCAGAAAACACTGAGATATTGAAAATCCTTCCAAGAGAATTTTGACGTCGAAAATGACCAAAATCGCTACTTTAACAAAACCTTCAAACTGCCATTTTTATTTCAAACTGTTTCTCAGCAGTGAAGCAGACCCTGGAGAAATAATGATGATTTTCTCATAGAGGAAAGACTGGCTAGAAAACCGCCGTGGTTTGGTTGGAGGTTATGCCTTCTATGTTGTGACAAGAGACATACAAAGTAAGCCAATTTTAGGATATGTCAATACAAAAATTGGTCCCAGGGGGGACCAAACGTTAATTGGTTGTCACGTGATCAGATTTTATTATGCCCGTTTGGGCAGGGATGGCGCAGTGGTGAGAGCGCTCGCTTTCCACCAATGTGGCCCGGGTTCGATTCCCGGACCCGGCGTCATATGTGGGTTGAGTTTGTTGTTGGTTCTCGTCCCTGCTCCGAGGGTTTTTCTCCGGGTTCTCCGGTTTTCCTCCCTCCACAAAAACCAACACTTCCAAATTAAATTAATTTGGCAAGAGATCCGGTCTATATTATTTTTTTGGGATCAGCTTCTTCATACCACAATACATCCCCGTCCCAGAGGCCGCGATCCTTCTGGCCTGTGCCAGGAATCGAGATCTCTATCCGCTCCAAATTTCTGAGCATGCACAGAGTACTCGTTCTGTGTTTTTCAGTCAATCAGAGTTGTCACATTTAGGTGATTTGGGTGATCGACGCCTGTCTAGTTGAAATTCTAGAAGGGGACCAAGTTAGCTACATAAGTAAATATTTCTGTGCAGGGTATGGCTTCCAGCATTTTTGTCTGAAATATCTTTGCGTAGTACAATCCAAACTGAGTGATATCGCCTTGTGGAAATGCCCATTGTGCAGGTTGACATTTTGAAATGAAATTTGGTAGCTAAGGTAAAGTTTTGCTTTTACTATGTACATTAACGCAGCAGCAAACTTCGAAAGTGAGACAAAAAAAAAAATAAAGAGAAAACTTTCTGGAATAAATCATCACTGTTCCGTCGTTTGCTTTTCTGAATCGGTGCACATTATGTTCTAAGGGAATATGTCCGTTGCGTAAAATGAAAACCAGTTGAGGACAAGATTGTGTTTCCAGGGTATTTTCGATAACGAAACCGTGATTTCTTTTCAAAAATTAATACTCTTGTAAGTTAAAATATCAGTAACCAGCTTTATTTGCAAGTTTACTATACACGCTCAACACTCATAGTCTAATTCTAAGTTGTGCCGGGTTCAACAGCACTTGAGACGGTTACTGAACTGCAAACACCTGCAAAATAATTAAATAGATGAAAATCAATCAGCTAAAATTTCTTCACTATTGTATTACATTGAAAGTTGAATTAGTGAATGTGGCTCTTTTGTTTTTAGAAATCTGTTTGCTTGCCGCTTTTATATTCCATTAGTCGAGGACATTACTCTACCAACAGCCGTGTAGTGTCTTAGTTTGCGGATAAACAAGTAGCTTACAACCAGTCAACCCGGCACGGACGTCGAGCTTAGAAATGCCATATCGTCAGAAAATCTGGCCGATTTAACAGCGCAATGTTCTTTAAATGGTGAAGAACATATTAAGGAGGTGGTTGTGTAGGGAAAAGAAATGGATTGGGGATGACAGGGTGTAAGGTGGTTAAGTCTTAATTTTGATTGTCTCTTTACCAAACTTTAGAGTTATCGCCACCTGATCGCTCATGTTTTTTTGTTCCGAAAGCCGAATTAAGCATTTTACTATTCTTGCCTTTGCGTTTGTGTTGCCATAGTATTAATTTGACCTGCGCCGGAACGAAAAATTTAAAAGTTCCGTCGCAACTTTTCCTTTTTTTGTTTCTCTTACTTGCAAGCGGACAAACTTACTTCAAGACGTGTTTTAGGAACAGCATATTTCTCGGCAGTCACCGGTGCACCCGCCGTTGATACACCTCGGATCACATGCTGGGTCTTCCAACAGGTCAAACCAACTCTCATCTTTAATAACTAGGTTAGGCGTTCCCTCATCTTTGAAAAATCCATCAACATCCGTTCCATGGTCACGAGATAACGCTACCAAAAAATGAATTTTTTCACAATGCATTACTTCTCTCCTGCTCTCTTTTAAAAGGTCAGTTTTAAGTCTATTCCAATCATAACGAAGAAGAGAGCATTATGACTTATCGGCGCCAGTTTAAACTTAACCCCAGCTCTCGTAGCATGAAGGAACTGACTCGCCAGTCCGCCTGAATGGCGTACTTTGTCCTTTTTCAGGTTGTTTACCCTCCCCTCCCGCATGTTTTTCGAATCAGGTTACCCGTAGTCATTTATTCACCAGGCCCGAGGAAGTTGTGCGAAAGCCGATTAGCGCTAACCTTCGATTAAATCGGCCTAATCCACGGAATAAATTTATTCTTCGATTAAATTGTGATCCTCGTGATCAAAGCTCTATTAGCACAATCCAAGTGGATAAACTAAGGGTTAAATTTAACACACCTAGCGAGGTGGATTAACTCACAAATCGGGCAAAAATCCCATGTACAAACAAACAAAATGGCCGACTTGCTGTTTGGTGGCTTTGCTTTAAAGCCGGATTTAGTGAAAAGCAATACAGGCTTGCCGGCTTTTCCAAATAATATGTACTTTTCTCTCGAGGACGTGTGATCCCGCTTTCGTTTTCCCGCGGTTTTTTTTCTTTGACCGCTATTTGGAGGTCGCTATTCGGTGGTCTACATTTTGGAGACGGGAATTCTTATTCCACTTCGATTTCTGCGTTGTTATGGAGTAATCTCGTGAGGGGCTCAGTGAGGCCCTTGACACAAGAAAGACAAACGAAACCGTGGTATGCTTCTGGTGGATCGGCCCATTTGAAAAATATAGAAACTAATTCTTCGGGTGAAGGGACTGTTTATGAGGGTACCTTCTTGTTTAAGTTGTTGGAGATAACAGTTGAGGGATACCATTTGTTTTTAGCTCGTCAGTTACGTGGGTTATCTCTTGGGTTTTGCCTTCAGTAGTTCTAGGGAGGTTAAGTACTAGGTTAAAGGCCCGCTACGAAAGAGTTGAGGCCGTGCTGAGTTTGTGCTTCAATTCATGATGAAAAGAGAAATCTAAGTATCGGTCTGTATATGTTGTCTTTCCGGCACACATCAATAATGATAAGATCATTCTTTCTAGTGATCTATGTGTCTGAAAAGGCGATTTGGTTATTGATCAATAAATCTTACCTGTTCGGTGATATCGTCTTGCAGACCGTGACGTTGCAGAAACAACGAGCAGCGCCAAAATAACAAAACAAATTCCCTTCATGATGAAACGATAAACAAAGAAGATGATCGACAAGAAACTAGAGAGAAAAGAAATGTAAGTAAGTGATCAGTGATGGCTACATGGAAAATATCCATGAGAATTTCGTTCTCGTGTAGCTCGGTTGCTGCAGGCTTTCAACTGGATGCCAATGGTTTGCATTGCTTTAATAGGCTACCCTTAAATTTCATGTACGGCCGCAAAACTTAGCATTCAAATCGGTGAAGTCAACTTCACTTTCTAAAACTTTCCCTCGTTACTTTCTAAACTTAGCATTCAAAAGCCGCAAAACTTAGCATTCAAATCGGTGAAGTCAGCGTTACTTTCTAAAACTTTCCCTCGTTACTTTCTAAACTTCAGGTAGTGAATTGCTCCTTGTGTTCGACAATCCCCTTCTTTTAGATTTGCCGCAGAATGTTTCACAAAACTTTTCTACGAAAATCGCCGCTGAATTTTTTAATTTTATTTTATTTTATTCTCTATTTCATTTTTTTAATTTATTTTCTTTATTTTCAATTTAAAAAAAAATAGATTTTTTTTTTTTTTTTCAAATTCCCATTTCAATTTCCCATTCCCCGGAATCATCCCATTCCCCATTCCCCATTCCCCATTCCCCGTTTTAGTAACATCCATACAGGCCAAAGGTTTGGGGAATTCGGTCATTTTTTGTTGAAAAAATAACAAATGGCGTCAATAAGATCTATTTTTTTTGCAAGCGGACCATATGTTGAATCCGAATGAGGTATGACAACGGATAGCCTGTAGAAATCAAGGACTAATTTACATGGCTGAGGCACGGAAACAAATAAAAGCGGTAAATGGTCGAATGATAAATTATAGAAAGTTAATTTTCATTATTTGCAACTAAATTGACTTCATCAGTAATTCGCCTACTGAAGGATAATTTGCTGGGTTGGACCTAATTGATGCCACTGTTTCGATATTTTCAATTCACTCTTTTCTTCGCTCAAAATGTATTGTTCATAAAATGCCTGAGGATAATGTCTGTGATAAGTGGTATTTTGCATGCCAGAGACATGGAAAGAAATAAAAGATTAACAAAGGTTTTATTCATTCATTCTTCTTCATCAAGAAGCCAGCTGTGTAGATTCTACGCTTTGATAATTTCTCTGTTTGCGACTACTGATTGGATTTAAAAAATGAATGTGTATCCACGTTTGAATGTACTGAACGCATCTTCTTCTTATAAGCTTAAGGGGGGTCCTTCTTAACTACCAATTTGTTGCTATGGAAGGTATCTAACCATTGTATTTTGGAAACCAGACTTCCTATGGATATGGCTTTTGCACAACTTTGTTCAATTGAAGAGTCCTTCAAGAGTTTCAAAACACGTCCATATTTGACAAGCCACGTGACCAGAATAGAAAAAACCCTAAAACTGAAAGGGCATATAGATCTGAAAATTAAAATCAGTGCCAATAAATAAAGAACGTCCACATGCTCAATGCTTCGTATGGGTTTTATGAAATTCGCATTATTATAAAAGTTATGACGTAAAAGACACCCGTATTTCCAGACTTTCTTCAGTAGCGTTACTTTTTTATGTGTAAATGGTAAATCCTTACGTAGGATTGTAAAGAAGGCTCAGTTATTTCTGATTCTTAAAAAAGTATGGAACTCTACCTTCTCTCCTCCAAGTTTTAGGAATTTTAAATTCTAACGCGCGGTTTGGGACTGGCACTAGGTACGCGCGAGCAGTGTCAATTTTTTCAAAGCAGGTGTTCCCCTCTACAAGATTCGCCATTTAGCAATACGAAACGCTGCAAAATGGCTTGCCACCAAAATTCGTCTTCAGCAATCCCTTAGCAACTGCTATGGATCTGTAGTTAAGAAGGACCCCCCTTAACTCGAGGTGATTTTTACAAAACGTCGCTCATATTATTTATTTTGTACCAAGGTATACAGATTGATTTAGAATTAATCAACTTTGCTTGTAGTTAGTTCTCCAGTCGTTTGAGTGCAGTTAGTTCCAATTGCAATCTGATTTGATTGCGGTTAAAATAAAGGCATTAGTTAAGCATTTTGACATTAACTATATTTAACATTTCACTTTAGCTCGAAACCCACAAAACTAAATCTTACCCGGTTATACTGTCTAAAGTTTGCTCGACATTTTGCCGCCAAAATGTCAAGTTCAGTTGTCTTCGATAGACGCTTCGTAATTTCTTCAATAAATAAACTGAATGAAAAATTTTGCTGACGAATGATAGGCTGTAGAAATTAAAGTTTTTAATCTGGTTTGATTGCGGTTAAAATAACGGGATAAGATAAGCATTTTGACATTATATTTAACATTTCTCCTTAGCTCGGAACCCACAAAACTAAATTTTCTCTGGTAATGGTCGAATGATAAATTATTATAGAATGTTAATATTCTTTATTTGCAGCTAAAATGACTTCATTAATAATCCGCCTACTGAAGGCTAATTTGCTGGGTTGGACCTAATTGATGCCACTGTTTCGATATTGTCAATTCACTCTTTCCTTCATTCAAAATGTATTGTTCATAAAATGCCGGAGAATAATTTCTGTGATAAGTGGAATGGTAACTTGGATGAAATAAATAAAGAGCGTTCTCAAATCGAAATTACTCAGAAAGTAAAATTCCTGACCACCAAACGGGATTGGTTTGCAATAGGTTAATTTTACTTCTGTCATCTTGAAGCTCCGAAATGTTAAATTAATTGCGACGTTGAGCACTAATGCTTCAGGCCCGCCCAATTATAACCCTTTGATCCAAAATTCTCAATAAATCACCAGGTGTTTTTGCCCAAGCTCAATATTCCGTTAAAAAAAGAACAAAATGAAGACTGGTCAGCCCCTTATATAAAACTTCGACTTACCAAAATATTTCAAATTACCTCTCTGGAAAGATGATCTTATGAACAGCCAAGGGACAGCAGGGTCTATTATTAAGGATTGATGATATTAAATGATTGAAGTGCACTGAAGCTTTACATCTGTAAATGAAGCAAAACCAATCAATTCCAGATAACTTCTCGACACTCAATCGAAAACTGCGCTACTGGGAAAAATACAAGTAGACAGATGCAATGATAGTAAAACCACCGATTAACGGGAAGAAACCTTGGCTTTTGGATTGAAGAATATTGATCCTCATATAGCATCCGATCAACTTAGACAAAAAAAAAATGAAACTCTGAACTATTTTTCTTGGTCGGCTTATATTTCATATCAGCATTAATGACATCTTGAAATGGTCCAAATTTAATAAAAGATAAAAATGCTTTAGTAAATTGTGCTTGAATTATCGAATGTAAAATTAAAGTGTGGTAGCAACGCCTAACTACGTGAGTGAATTTCAGTCCCCGTTTGGTCTTCATATCATAAAGTCTCAGAAGACAACTGTAGCTTAAACGCTTTACTATACTAAAGTTAGCTCATATGCACAAAGTTGCCTCCGGGGTTCATTTCAACGATTGGAAGTGATATTTCCAGGCCAATACACTGGATGCTCAATCATGATGTACGACGTAGACATGCAATTAAAGCATTTAATTACACAACCTATTTCTGTGTTTAAATATTTTTTTTCTCGATACCAATTGACAAGCAGAAATGGCTCTTTACTTTGTTTTGCATATGTGTGCAACGACATTTTTCATTTCAAGATGCGTTAAATATGCGCGAGAAAAAAAACAAGTTCTAAAATTATTATCCTGCCTTTTATTTACAACTTTCCATAACCATCGTGCACTTACAATAACACTTCAACTGTGACTGAGTTTTAATTTATTTGCGGCGTCAAAGTACAGCCATTGGTTCGATTCCCGTTGAGGACTTAGACTCTTTCTGACTCTTGCCGCGCGGACCCGCGCGGTCCCAGGCGATTAGTCAAAAGCGATCCCGAAAATGCAAAGCAAATAAAAATCAGTACAAAAACAAACTTAGGACACATAATGAAAAGTTCATTAAAAACATGTCCAACAAAGACTTTACTGACTAAGAAACAGCTTTGCTCGCAAAAGGTCTTAAATTTACCAGAGTTTTACACGCTGACCAAAATACATAAACCCACTCCGGTCAGCAGATCTATAGTTTCTGGTAGCGGTGGCCCAACAGAACGAACATCTGTAATTTCGTTGATTCGCTTTTGCAACCTATCGCCATAAAGCAAGAGTCGGCACACATATACTCCGAATCTTTAAAAGATTCTCATGTTACACTGACATCTCACAACTGAGAACAACAAACTCGCTCAAACATTTTCTAAACCTCCAATTGCCGCTTATCGGAAGGACAAGTCTCTGAAATACATTTTAGTCAGAGCAAAAATTCCTTCGCGCATCTAACAACAACATTTAGGAGTTATATACGGTAAGGGTCGAGTGACAATATTACAAAACTTCTCTGTCTCACGCTCGTGACAAAATGAACATTTCATCTTTATCACTTAATATTCGCCGAGATTAACATTTACCATCCTCGTTATTTGTTAACATGATTGATAAATTAGTATGGGTAATCAAATGGTCACGAGTGAAATAAGGAAATAATTTCACGCGCGTTTTGTCAAAATTCTAATAATTTCCCGAGCCTTCGGGCGATGGAAATCTTTAGAATTTTGACAAAACGCAAGTGAATTATTTAATAATTTCACGAGTATACCATTTGGTTTAATATCATTGGTGACAAATTACGCTTACAATCGTATTTTTTTAACTTGTTTATTGTATCGTCATGAACGAACCGGTTGGAAACGATGCCCGTGTAAAACGCTCAAAAATCCACTCAATTAGCGATAAAATTTCGCGCCAAAATTAAGGAATAATTTGTCACCACTGATATTATGCTGAATAATTTCACGCGTGTCGAATACTTAAGTCTCAGAAACTTCGCTTAAATGCTCTATTACATTAACATCAGTGAAAAAACACAGTGTAGAATCGCGTTTCTTTCAATGCAATGCACTATGGATTTGCGAGAGTGACTAATGTGCGCGCCTGCGAGCCGGAGCCACGAGCCGCGAGCCGCGAGCCTCTTTCTGCGAGCCACAGTTTTTTTTTTTTTTGCTTTAATTTTTCCATATTTTGTATTTTACTTAAGTTTAAATGTACACTAACCGATAAACAACCCTGCTGAGGAAAAAAGAAGTCGCCTAATCACACGTACACCGTGCAATCTACCGCGAAGATTGCGTGACACACTAATCGCAACACGGCGACCATATAAAGATGACGGCGTCGCTCAGGCCGATCAAAGCTGGAAACAAATGCAATAAATGAAGGTGAGAAGCAATGTGCTTGTCAAAAAAAATATTAGATATATATAAATATATAGTCAGAACAAACAACATTGAGTTCGTGATACAGTCGAGAGAGCATTCGAAAAGTATGGCAAAAGCGTGATCATCGTACATCTGACAAATTACTGGGAGCTCCGCTTTTAGGCTTGATTCTATTCTATTGGCGATTTAAATCTTGAAATGGTCCGGCTATTTATAGGGACGATGTTTTACATGAAACAAATTTTACGAAAGCGTTACGAAAGTTCATTCGCAAGCCATGGCAAAAGCGTGGCCATCACGCATCGACTTCCTGTAATAAAATCTAATAACAGTAAGCCTTACACGATTGTTATTTACTTTTTATCTGCGCCATCACTGCTGTCTTTAAACTTGTCCTTCAAGGTGTATTTTCCTTAAAACAAAAGGAACTTTGCAGAGTTTTGGACTGAGAGCAGTAATACACCACCGCGACTATACACATGTATATTGTTTACAGAAGGGTGCTTCACCAACAGATAACCCTCAACGGCAGAAACATTTCGGCTCGCAGTTGAACATGTTGCAAGGCCATCTTTTCTGAATGTATAAATAAAGACCACAGTAAGGCATTGTGTCCTTTTTGGGATTTCTTAGCGGTAATTTTTTGTGGCTCGCAAAAGAGGCTCGCGGCTCGCAAAAAGAGGCTCGGGCTCGAAGGCTCGCAGAATAGCCTCCCCCTGGATTTGCTCACAGAAGATACACAACACCGAGCGCCTTTTAAATTAGCTGCGAAGCCAGGTTCGTAGATTTTTTACAAGGTCGTGTCCGACATATCAATTCAGCTGTGACTGTGGCTACACTTTATTGGCGCCAAACTATTCCCTGAATTTAAAGCATTTTGCAACTAAAATCAGGAAAAGCCGATAAATTTCCTTATATGATTATTATGCCTCGTTGACTTAATCTTATCGAGTTGTCCACAGAAATTTCCAACATGCAGTTGAATTTTTTTTCTTTCCAATATTTCTAAATAAATATATTATTCAAGTGTTTTGATCCGTCTTATATAATGTTTTTAAGTTCGAGTACGTCAAAAGTGTGATTTTTTTGGGCGTTTTTCAAGAGCTATGTTTGAGATAATTCCCGCCAAAATGTCAACTTTTTATCCGATGAAGTCTTCATTGTCTTCTCAAATAAATGAACTGAATGACAAATTTCACTGAGATATGGTCCTATGTAGAAATCAAAGATTCTGCGACATGACAATCAGCCGAGAGAAAGGGAAGAGATTAACGCAGGTTACATTATGATATTTCACTATCGACTCGTCAGTTTGAAATGTTCCTACCTGCTGAAGGAGGTCCTGACGCTTATGCGGCAACTGGTTGAATGATAAATTCTGAAAAGGTAGGTTTCTTCATCTACAACTAAAAAGACTTCATCTCAGTAATCCGCCTACTTATTGAAGAGCAACTTGATTGGCTGAGCCAAGTTATTGCCATTTTCTCGATATATTCAAAGGTCCCTTTCCTTTATTCAAAATTTTCATTGTAAATAACAATCAGGATAATTTCAGAGTTTGTTTTCTTCCGAACATGCTGAACGCAACTTGAATGAAAAATTCTCACGTACCAGCACTTGAACTTTGGCAGCCGTCACATATTAACTGCACTCTTCAGTGCACACATAGGAGCGATGGTCCGGTATTCTACAGTTTAGCCCACACATAAAAGTTTTGTCAAACTTTTAAATAAGTGCACATCTAACTTCGTCGGTTCCTCTCGTCCGTTCTTTTGCAGAATATTTGCATAAACAATTCAACTGTGACTGAGTTTTAATTTATTTGCCGGCGGCAAAGTACGGCCAGGCAACGTATTTTTGGACTGAAAGCATATGGTAGAACTGGTACCAAGAGCTTAATTAACAAGCATAAATAGCTCTTCCTGCAATCTTATGGATTTGATCACGGAAGATATTCAACACCGAACTCCTTGGAAATGTGCTGCGAAGCGAGTTTCGTAGATTTTTTTACAAGGTCGTGTTTGACATGTCAATTCAGCTGGGATTGTAGCTATACATTATTGGCTCCAAACTATCCACTGCATCTTTAAAGTACTTTGGAGCTCAAACCAGGGAAAGCCGAAAAATTTCAAAATACGATTATAATGCCTGGTTGACTTAAACGTATCGAGGTTCCCACAGAAACATTCAACATGCGTTGCAGTTGAAGGGCATATTTAGGGACTGTGCAATACTTACCTGACGGGGGAGGGGGAGGGGGGTGGTAGGAAAACAGAGAGGGGGGCATAGGGGAGACTCATAACTGGAGAGAGGGGGGCTGAATGTAAAATTTAATACATACAGGGGGGAGGAATTATTTTTTTCATGCTTTTTCGCAAACTGGAAAAAAAGTAGAAGAGCTATTAGAGTTGCTTACACTGGAATTAAACTGGAAAAATATCTCTCATCACTGGCAGATTATTTAATAATTATTGACCCTCCTAAAATCCTATCTTTCTATCTAATATTGCAGCCATGCACAAAAACATCAATGTGGAAGCGGCTGCGTCCTCAGCTGCATGCAATATAGACAATCATGCTGTGAGTCTTAGTAATTAAGAAGATATGAAGGATTTTTAAATAACTTGTGTGAGGATGTGTGAGGATGACACAACTTCAGAACCAGAGTCAAGCAATTCCCATGCAGAGAACACGTGCGTTGAAGAGTCATTTGGAGTACCTTTTGTGCCACGGAAAGACATCCAACACGTAAATTAGGTATGAGGGAATTAATGGGGGGAGAAAGCAAGGGGGAGGGAGGGGGGGGGGGGGGGGGGGTGTGACCTTAATAATAAAAAATTCCAGCGGGCAAACAAGACGGCTGATAAGAGTGTGTTCCAAATTACTACGCCTGACATTTAATAGTGTGTTGCGATGTTTTTCTTGCGCGCACGACGTTTGTGCATGTCAGCGCGTTTTTATATAATAATAATAATAATTACGGTATTTATATAGCGCATTTCCATATGCTCAATGCGCTTTACAACACTTTGCGGGGGACTTAGACAGACTGCAATTAAGCAGTTTACAACGAATGAGGATTTATTTTTACAGATGCCCCCAATGCAATTTAAGACCAGACCACAACACCGGGAACTCCATGCCCTACTCTTTGCGATAAGTGTGTGGGTTCTTTAACGTCCCCTGCTGATCATAACCGTGAAGATGCAGGAGACGGGACCTACGGTTTATCGTCCTTATCCGAGAAGACTAGAATGTCTAACCATTTGCAGATGTCATCACAAAGGCAGCACATTCTCCTCAGTTATTTTAAGACCCTGCACAGAAGTCCGGCGCTCTACCAATTGAGCTAACCGGTCGGCGGTTTCTTTCCATTAATTTCAAAAGAAATATATCCGTGAAGCATTTTGATCTCATATTAGTGTTCTTCTTCAGCTTGGGCGTCTATCTATATTTGTGTTTGAGATTATTCCCACCAAAATGTCAACTTTGTCTCCTATGCCCTCCTATTTTCTTAATAAATGAAGTGAATGACCAATTTTTCTGAAGAATGATTCTGAGACAGGACAATAAACAAAAAGAAAGGTAAGAGTTAACATAGATTACATTCGGTGATAGTTCACTGTCTACTTAAAATGTTCCTACCTGCAGAAGCTCAGAAGTCTTGCCGCGTGTGAGGCAAATGGTCCAATGAGAGATTATAAAAAAGTTGATTTTCTTTATTTGCATCTGAAATGACTTCTTCAGTAATCCACCTACTTACTGAACACCAATTTGATTGGTTGATCCCAGTTATTGCTATTGTCTTGATATATTCAAGTCTTTCTTTCCGTTATTCAAACTTTTCATTGTAAATAAACTGCGGGATAAGGACGGGATGGTCAACTTGTAAAGTGAGCTAAGGGCTTTCTACTCAATGGGGGCTTCCATCAACCACCTCCCCTTGTACTACGATGGGGGTATGAATTCGCTTGTACGTCCAAGGGTTAAGACTTGATTACCAGGAGTAAATAGGATTGTTTTGTACACGTGCCTTATAACACTTTGTTTTGGGTATTTTTGCTGACTAGTACCGCACGGTATTGTTGTATGAACCCCAGTTTTTCAGACTCAAATCTCCTCCTGTTATAAGCACATTCCCTATCATAGCCCTTCCCTCTCTTTCCCAGAAAAATTAGCCCGAGTAAGGCGTTCAAGTGGATGTTATAGTATTCCAAACTGTATTCAAAGTCATTTGGTAGCCTGAACGTTTGAACTCGTATTGAATAGTCTTCACAAGATAAATTATCGTAGTTATAACTTGATTAATCAGACAAAAGTGTAAGGTCCATGAAATGTCTGCTGGGCTGATGATTTAGCCATGACTTTCCTGAAGAGGCTGGTTGTACATGCTTTAACAAACTTAAAAAATAACCGAACAATAGCTAACTTTAAGAGACTGCTCCATGAAAAGATTTGCAAAGGTCCATCAGTCATACATGAGAAATACAAATTAATGTTTTTCTGGGCATTTTCTTTATTTCCCTTCAACTGATATACATCTAAAAGTCAGATAAGGATTGACAAACAAGCGACTGAATATTTTTTGGTGATATTTTTCTGCATCCTATTGCATAATAAACAGACCTCTTTTACTTTTCGTTCTAGTCTACCTGGGTCTTTATAAGCTTCCACACTCCATCTTTAATTTACTCTGACTTTGGTTCGAATTTAAACCAACCATAATGGAAGTTTGGGACGTACTCGCTAATACACCAGTGGACATCCTCTCCACTTGGACAAGAACATGAAAAAACCATTGGAGACCAGTCTTTAAACGCCGTGCCGGTCCATCCTCCAATTGCTCTGTAGGCTAAGCAGATGTTCTGTCCCCGCCAGCTTTCACGGCCAAAATTCTCATTTTTCACCTTCAGCTTGAAGAAAGTGTGCATTTTTGGCTCGCTTTCCTTCTGCTGAGTCAAGTACTCGAATCTGAACTTCTTGTTGCGATAGCTAGAGCTGCAGGGTAGCACTTTAAAACCGTAATATTGGAAATCTCCTTCACCAGGTTCTATCAGGAAGAGGCATTTGCTGGGGTCATTTTTCGGTCGTAGGGTGTTGTCAGAATTGAGTTTCCATTGTTGGTTAGTAGCGTCAGAACATGGTCGAGCATATGGCGTTTTCTCTGCTGGTCCCAAATTTGTTAAACACCTGCCGAAAGAGAAAAGAAAAAAAAAACATTTTTTACTTTTTAAATGGCTGCGATTGCAATTTTAAACCGATAATATACAAACGAATCAGGAATCTATATCAACAAGTGAGTATCAATGTCAAACCTACTACTGGCCAGCTCGTCTCAACAGTTAATTTGGAGCCCTTGACGGTTTCAAAGAACAGAATTTTAAAAACTATAAATCTATATATTTGATCTCTCAACAGTTTTGAAAAGTTTTTCTAATTCTCTACTTTGCCTTGTTAGACCCTGGAGTGTTTAATTTTCAGGTGGCTTAATTTAAAAGCACCCGCCCTTCCGGGCTTTTCATAGAACAACATGCAGTTTCAAGAGGCCACCTTTGTGACAGCCCCTCGGGATGCTAGCTTCATTCAGCAGTCTTCAAAATAAGTGTGGTAGGGTCTGATAACCCTCCTCGCTACAGACCTGTCATACGTGTCAACTACTCTTTGGCCCCAGTCATTGTAAGTAACATTCTCATACGTATGGCTCCAGCGTATTCTTCCATAGGCGGGGGTACCTGAATAAAGGAATAACGTTCAGTTTGACTCTTTAACAATTAGATTATGAGCTCGAGATTTCTATGAGGTGATAGTTGATGAGGCCGCAGGCCGAATCAACTATCACCTCATAGAAATTGAGAGCGAATAATCTAATTGTTTTAGTAGAATTCTAACTGAAATAAACGCAATGAATGGTTTCTAATTATTTTTCTACACATTATCGAACTATTAAACGCTTTAACAAAATCGCACGCATTGAATTGTCCTTGGTAAATTTGCAGTTGTTTACGCGCGTGCACCCGTTTTTCAATAATTTCAAGCTTTTTAAGTCAAGAAACCGCTAATGTCCTTCTTTTAGTCTCCTCGGGAATTTTTTTTATCCATTTACATCTAAACTTCCTTTCAAAACTTCGGAAAAACGATAAAAACGTCGCATTTTGTGGACGACCTTCGGCAACTGCACACTAATGGCTGATAGTGTTCAATAGCTCAGCCAATCACATTGCAGCATTTGCATTAGTGTACTAGTAGAATTCTACTAATTAGAGATAGTACATCCTTCTTAAGGAAAGAGTTAGTATAAGGTGCCGAATCAAAACCCACACTAATACTCCAGCCCGAAAACAAAAGCTAACCCAATAATTAACCTTCACCTTAAAATCTCTGAACGCTAGATCGAGCCTAACCTTTTGAAGTGCAGTACGGCACTCTGCCTTGCAGACAGCAGACAACAGTTTGGTATGTTTTGGGTTCTTTTTTTTAAAGTAAGAAATACTTCTTCGGTATAAAGTATAAAGTTAGTATAAAGTTAAAGTTAGTATTAAGTATAAAGTTAGTCTACAGTCTGTTGTTTTACAGTGACCGGTGAGAAACTGACAAAATAGCTTTTAAAAAGCAACATATAACTTTGATTTATCAACCTTGATGATCGATCATTCTTGTAAATGCTCGCGCAATGGCGGGATCCTCACACTGCGCTACTTTCTTCATCTTCTCCACGACGCTGTTCAACTCCACCGTTCGCCGATCTTCGTTGTCTGCAAACTTTTTGTAGAGGTGGCTCTTCCACACAGCGTAACCGTTTGCTTCAAGCATTCGAATCTTCGTGATGAAGCTCATGAGGTCTACTAAGGTGCCTGTTCCTTGTTCACCATTCTTCCAAGCGTAGCCCTCAAACAAATCGTACTTGTTCAGGATGGGGTCACAGATGTTTTGAAGAAGCACAATTAGAGCAGTCTTCAGTTGAACGAACCTTTCATCAACCTGCAGTTAATAAGAAGATTACATACATTTTAAAAGGATACATACATACATACTTTATTTGATAAGTAGGTTGAGTAAATGGCAGCCAAAGGGCTGATGTGGACCTACTATCCTAAAAATTAAGAATTACATTTATAAAAGTTACATTTTAAATTTCGAACTAGTATATACAAATAAGTCAGAATTAACTAATACTAACTAAGAAAAGAAATTTACATACATCATCAAATAATAAATTTAAAATTTAAAAATATATAAAATCATCCTTTTTGTTAGCGACTACTGTTGCCCCCTTGCCAAATGAGAAATTGTCTATAATTTTAACATGTTTACGTAAAATTTGTTTAAAAGAATAAGAATTATCTGGTACTTTAACTAATCTATTTACAAAATTCCAGATTACAGGACCTCTGTATTGTAGGTACCAAGACTAGATGCTTGGTTAAACTACGTTAATTTATAACGATTGTTATCTTCGAGATAGGTGAGATTGCGTCCATTCATCCATCATAGCTATGAAATATTCAGATATCAAAATGATAAAAATCTATTCTATATGGTCGTTATCGAGCACTGAGGTTTTATGTGAGTGAAATTAGTGACCCCAGCGAACTGGTCGATCCCAGTTAGTACGTTTAAACCCATAGGTTGGGTTTCAGTTTGTCGTGATAGAATCCAATTTTGCACCTCGGTAAAATGAAAAGACAACAACATAAACATCATCAACAGAAACAGTAGCAAAAATCATCCTTCCTATTTCACTTCACGAGCTTAAAATTTCCACTTTTTCCGGCATTGCTGATCCTAGCAGTATTAAGGAAGCGTGTCACAAATATGTCTCGAATATAGGGCCTAGTTCGCCAGTGGCGAGTCTCTCTGAAGCTCAGCCGGCACCCTAAGAATGGGATGCTTGTCCATCGCAAGTGAACCTATGCACCTATCGTTGCGCAATTTTTGAAAACAAAGCAAAATATATGGCAACAAACTATCACACGACAATAGAACAACACTCTGGAAACAGTGAAACGCAACCACACAATGTCAAGAACAGCCTACAGCATACTGACGTCATCAAACCATTTTTCTCTCCTCTGTCGCATCAGGGCGTCATTAGGATTTTCCTTATAGCGCTTGGTGGCCTCCAAATATTCCTTTTGTAGGTGATCGATAACCCGTAAAATATTGATTTGATCAGAGAGTACTACCAGTATTTGGGTGTATTCAGATCCGGCCAGAAGATCTTGAAAGCCACCTGTTCAGATAAAAGGTTACTTCGTAATTAGAAAAGAAGACAAATCTATCTTATGACTGGTATTGTACTGTAAATCTTGACAATGCAAATGAACTTTTCATCATACAAATCAGTGCGATTAATGAAATTATGCCCGTTTCATTCATGGGCCCTGAATTATCTTTGCATCCAACCTTCGATTCAAAGTTTCGCGACATCAAACAAGATAAAAGGAACCGATACAAATGCTCTTCAAGGACAGAGATCCGGTTCTTCTGATGCTCTATATTAAAGACAGCTCCTTGGACGTATTTTGTTACCAGAGTATTCAATGTGAAACTATCTCGGCTTCCTTTTTGCCTTGTGTCACGTGTCTAGACACGTGACAGTGGGATATGTGGGATTTTTCTGTATTTCTGTGTAAAAAATTCATAATGCCAGATTCTTGTGTAAGGATTCGATTCGAATTTCTGAGTGAAAGATTAATTTAAAATTCTCTTCGGCTTCTGTTGGGTTAATCAAATGACAGGGAGCCACGAATGAATCTATAGCTTTTATAATTTTAAATTTCGTGTTATTTTTACCAATTCCACCCTGCAGTTCGCAGTTACGTACTAGTGTGACACGACGCGCCCTAACGGGCCTTTTGATTGTTTAAAGTTTGGGAGACGGAACCTTGTACTCACTAAACCTATATACCATTTGAGGTAGCGTGGCCGAGTGATAAACACTAATCCTGATCTTGTTGTACGCGGGACAATGGCTCAATTCTTTCACTCTGCAGGTAATTTGATGTTCAATTTCTTGGTCATGCTTTGTAAATCGTCAACTAGTCTGCGTCCTGCCTATCGAGAATTTTTAGCATGCAAACTAGCCAGCTTGAAGTGTATGGCCACTACAATCACACAGTTACTTTTTTTTATATGTATTAGTCATCTTCGATTTAATGGAACCCAAATTCTATCAATTGTTCAGTCGATCTATGTCATCTAGACTCCCAATAGATATGGTCACATTTGAAAAAGAAGGCATCTTAAATAAGACATACCAGCACTAAAATCTATCACGTACTTTTTACTTGATCAGCTAGGTTTTCTATCTGTCGTTTAATTTCGTCAAGATGTTCGGGGGTGACTTGGCTTCCTCCTTCTGTTCCTCCAGAACCCATAAACCGGTTGATGTTGTCAAACCATCCCACAACGTTGTTAGCTCTTCCCATGAAGTCAGCGATGTTGTTGAAAGCTGTAAATGCAGCTAAGATCACTCCAAATACCCTCTTTTGTCCTGCCTAAGAAGCAATCAAACCTAACTAACTAACAACCCCAATTCACACCAGCAAAATATGCTGAGTTAAACCAGGTTTAACAAAATGAAAATCATTAACAGAAACTGAGGAACTGAATTTTACTTAGGATTCAAGGAAGCTCCTATTTGTCTTTTTACTGTGATAATCTTTAAGTCACTTAACAAATATTAGTTTGCGATTTCTACGAAGAAAAGAATTTTAAACCATATTTTACTAAACAGCGTGTTTTAGCTTAGGTGTGAATTGGGTATTAGTGGATTATCAACTGCAGTGGCGGATCCAGACCTTGAACTAAGCGGTGGGCCCTTTTTGTGTGTCTTGGTAATATCGCTTGGCCTGATGGCCTTCCATGCTTTTCTTTTACCAAAAATAGGGAGGGAGCTCGGGTCCCCCGGGCCTCTTCTCTCGATCCGCCACTGAACTGGAAGTTATCAGTTCGTCGTCGAAAGTCGAAAGTCGCAGCACTCGAAGGGCTAACCCTCGAAACGTTAGCTTTTCAAAACTCGTTGCGACGGTTTATTTACTTTTATTGACTTGCAGTAAATATCAGCTTAGTTTTCACTTGACCGCTGACGCAGCGCGGGGTCGCCCACTACCTCTCGGAACGAGTTTCTTCATTGGTTCTTAAAACAATATATAACAGGCCATAGCAATGCACCTAGCCGTGAATAACAATAGAGGTAATGTTTACAGCGGGCGAATGAAAATAGAGGTTCTAGAGAGGTAGTGTCTTACTGGCAGCGCGACGTTTTCTTTAGAAACTGACTTTGTTCTGTAGTAAATAATAAAGATGGTAATTTTTAAGCTCGGTGGTAAATAATGAAGAAGATCTTTTTCAACAATGACACGAGCATGGGACAAAGAAAAATTCTGAGTCCCCGACGGGAATCGAACCCATGGCCTCCCAGATACCGGTTGGGCGCTCTAACCAACTGAGCTACGAGAGACTCGTGGTGAGCTTGGCCATTTACTAGGTATCTGGGAGGCCATGGGTTCGATTCCCGTCGGGGACTCAGAATTTTTCTTTGTCCCATGCTCGTGTCATTGTTGAAAAAGATCATATTCATGACTTTGTTCTTTAAGCATTAATAAGTTTGAGAACAACGTAGAAACTATGTGCATGGCCAAAGCGGTGGCACGGAACATAGACTGTTGGTCAGAGAACTCAACGGCCTTGTGCGCCTACTGGAGCGACGAGAATTGACGATGACTACTGGGACTGAGATAAGCGTATTAACTTGTTATGGTTGATGAACGATTTTAACCAGGAAACGTAAACGGTGATTTGCTTGATACTTCGCCATAGTACGCTTTTACAAACAACGGGTCGAAAAAAGTCCTTTTGACTGAGTGAACCAACGGAATACGGTGTTCCCAAAACGAAGACGGCTGACCTAACCAGCGCAACGAGCGGAAACAGTTGATCCAATTAAACATAGCCTGATATGGTCATCACCCGTTTCAGCAGAACCGACTGGGTCAGTATAAGTAAAATGGTTGATCTCAACACATCTCCATCTGTGATTTGTAGAAGGGCACTTTAGTTTTTCAATCCTTCAGTGTTTCTGACCAAACTACCCAACACCATTCATAAATACAGTGTTTCGGCTCAACATGGCAGCCGTTAATTGCCAAAAATTTGGCTCGTTTCTTATAGTACACTTTTGTCCCCTTCTTTTTCAGTTCCTAACACATCGGCTCAGTAATATTTCAGTGAATATTTTGACCAACTTAAAAAGCGACTTCTTTACAAGTGGCAGGTGCAATTAACGTAAGTGGATGACTCCAAAAAACTGCACCACGATTACGTTTGGTTCATCAGCAATGTCTATTGCCACGGACTTAGTGCTGCGCTTTGTACCGTTGCCAATTGATAAAGTTTTTGATGTTTTTTTTACAACTTTGTGGCATCGTTTTTCACAACTTTCTAATGGCCTTCGTTTGAACTGGCCAATAAAAGTGCTAGAACTGTGGGACAATACATTACAAGTATCATTGTTGAAGTCCAAGATATACACATGATACAAAGGCGTACCAAGTGCTGTACACAGGTATGTGAAGTATGGAAAGATGAACTCTACAAATCCCTGATTCATAAAGTTTCGTTTAAACCAAGAAATATCTTTTTTTTCGAAAGCAAATAAAAAAGAAAGAACTTTTATGGAGTGTCGTTTCGTCAATCACGTAGTTTACATTTATTGCTAAAAGTTAGCAATTATATTAATTAGGTTTCCATGTACACTTTTTTCGCCATTCATTTATTTATTTTATTTTGTTTTATTTTACTTTTACTTTGACAAACAATTTGCACATTTAAAGTATAAATCTGCAGAGGCGTAATAGTCGATATTGCCACCTGACAGTATATTAATTCTATTTGTCATTTTGATCTTTTGGAATTTGGAAACCGTTTGTTGTGTGAAAGAAAAAAAAAACAGTCAAACCTGCAGAAATAATAAAAACCAAAGCTTCAACGTTGACATCAGTGTCACAGGTTTGTAAATGCAGATATATCGCTTTGTAATTAGGCTGAGGATTTTAAAAACACGCTTCACTGGTTCTCGGTTTAGAGACAGGTGTTCACTGGTGGCCCAATTTTGCTGTACTTTCACACTTCAAGAAATGCTGTGCATTTTACCAGTTTATGTCACCTTCTATCCGAATTGTTACCAAGAGTGCCAAATTTACACAAAAGAATTACCTCACTCAGGAGTTTCAACAAAACGGTTCACCTAAGCTCTTCAATTAAATACGTATCCATCACATAAATTATCGAACGTTTCTTTCTCTTCAATATCCTCGTTGTAACTTCCCACATCAGTGTTACAGGTTTGTTGTAATAGATATCTCGCTTTTTGTAGGCTGATAAATTTAAAAACACGCTTCACTGGTTCTCGGTGTAAAGAGAGGTGTTTAGTAGTGGCTCTATTTCTCGCACCTCAAAAAATGTCGTCATCTTATCCGAATTATCACCAAAAGTGCCAAACTGACACCACAGGATTACTCCACTCTAGATTTTAATTGACATTTTTTTTAAACTAGTTTCAACAAAACGGTTCACCTAAGCTCTTCAATTAAACACGTATCCATAACATGAATTATCGCGCTCTTCTTTCTCTTCAATATCCTCGTTGTAACTTCCCACATCAGTGTTCCAGGTTTGTTATAGCAGATATCTCGCTTTTTGTAGGCTGATAATTTTAAAAACACGTTTCACCGGTTCTCGGTGTAAAGACAGGTGTTTAGTGGTGGCTCTATTTTTCGCACCTCAAAAAATGTCGTGCATCTGACCAGTCTGTGTCGCCTTCTATCCGAATTATCATCAAAAGTGCCAAACTGACACAACAGGATTACTTCACTCTAGATTTTTATTGACGTTTTATTAAACTAGTGTCAACAAAACGGTAAACGGTTGCCATTTCACCTAAATTCGTGTCCATCACATAAATTATGGAGCGTTTCTTTCTCTTCAATATCTTCAATTAAATTTCCCAACAGCCATTACCAAAACTTTTACAGCTTTTTTTTCATTTTTCGCAGTATGTAAGTTCGCGTTAAAACTGCTTTTAACAGAAATGACAGGTCTTTGATCTTACTTCAGTGTGTGCAATGTTTGCGACCTTGATTTTAATTTCCCTTTGTTTCAGATTATGATAATGACTATGGCACAATGAACTGTAGAAATCAAACCAGTTTGAACAATTTTAAACCAAAAATAGATTTAAACAACAACTGCAACAACTTGAACACATCAAAATACAATATGTCAATTAACAATTGGCACATGCTTTAGCGTGCACTATCGAGTTATGGAGCACGTGGGAAGTTTGGAGGGCACGAAAGAAGCGGAAGAGTTGCCCAAGGCGATAGCCGAGGGCAACTCTAGCATCTTGATTGCTCTCCAAACTTCCCACGTGCTCCATAACTCGATAGTACACAGCTAAAAGCATGATCCAATTCTTTTATAACATAGCCGGTGGAATTGTGCATAAAAAATTTGACGTGAAAAACGGACAACAATATCAGAAATGGCCGTTTTTATACTAGAGACGCGTTACCCGTCTGGACGAGCTTCGGCAAATATTTTGTAATTCGTCCGGTTATCCGTCTCTAGTATAAAGACGGGCAAAAGACGCGTTACCCGTCTAGATGAGCTACTTTTCGAAATCCGTCGTTCAAGACGCGTTTCAAAAAGTAGCTCGTCTAGACGGGTAACGCGTCTTGTGCCCGTCTTTATACTAGAGACGGATAACCGGACGATTTGCAAAATGTTTGCCGAAGCTCGTCCAGACGGGTAACGCGTCTCTAGTATAAAAACGGCCAATGGCCGTTTTTATACTAGAGACGCGTTACCCGTCTGGACGAGTTTCGGCAAACATTTTGCAAATCGTCCGGTTATCCGTCTCTAGTATAAAGACGAGCACAAGACGCGTTACCCGTCTAGATGAGCTACTTTTGGAAATCCGTCTTTCAAGACGCATTTCGAAAAGTAACTCGTCTAGACGGGTAACGCGTCTTGTGCCCGTCTTTATATTAGAGACGGATAACCGGACGATTTGCAAAATGTTTGCCGAAACTCGTCCAGACGGGTAACGCGTCTCTAGTATAAAAACGGCCAATGATTGTTTGCGGTAAGCGAAATATTAAGAAAATAGAAATTGCTTTTATTTCAAATTTTCTGTTGAAAGCTCGAGTTTTTTTTTACTGCAGTTTAAATACAAAATTCTTTATTTAAAAAAAAAGAAATCAAGCTCAAGAATGGCACTTTTATTTTGTTTCCCCGCGTAACAATGGCCGCTCGCGCGAAAAAAAATTCTGGCGAAGCGTTTTGCTCACGCTATCAGCGTGCACTATCGGGATTTTGAGCAGGCTTAGGTATACTGAATTTGATTGCAGGGCTCTGCTAGCTATGTTATAATAAAATATAGAAAATTGTTATAATAAGTTCTACTGTGAAAGACTTTTGCCATGAAGATGTTTTAAAAGCACCCCAAATTTTAGGTTTGTATCCAAACATTACCTGTACATGATGAATGGTCGAGTTAGAGCGCCATGGTGCGATGTGCTTTGGGCCTTTCTTGTGACTTGGGTGAGGCTCTGATCTTAAAGCAAAGAGGCCAAGCAACAGCAACGCCAAAGAGAGGGTCTTCATTCTTTTCCGAGAAAGAGAAAATGATAGTTTCCCGTTTCAGGCTCAAAATAATCCTAGCCTGTCCATTTCGTTTTTTTTTTTTATTTCGTTTACACGTAAGCATTATGTAATTGGCGGTTACACAATCACAGGTCATGACCGGTGGCAAGGCATTCTTCGCGCTTCGTTAGCTGTGTGTAACCGAACCTGGTCTTCCTATGTTTTTCTTCGACTGAAAGGAAAGGCCGTCGCGGAGGACGAGGGGAGCGAAGAAAGAACCTCTCAAACCAGGGAAAAAACTCTTAACTTAATTTGAATAAAATAAATACATTGTGCTGAACAATCTCACACAAAAATCAGAAAAACAAGAGAGGTACTTAATCCTATCCTAGTTTTAGGCGCGAAATTTCATTCACATTTCAGTCACGTCGTATTCAATTCAAGTCACTCTCAGAAACTTCCCTTAAACGCTCTATTATGTTAACATCAGCGAAATAACCACAGTGTAGAACCAAGTTTCTTCAGTGGTGTACTGCAACGTGGTGATATTTTCAATCCTTGGCACCATGCCCTTTCACAGCGTTTGTGTGTTTACGAATAATTATTCCACGCGCCAGAATATTTGCACAGGACAACATAAACAATTCAACTGCGACTGAGTTTTAATTTATTTGCCGGCGCCAAAGTACGGTCGGGCAACGTATTTTTGGACTGAAAGTATATGGTAGAACTGGTACCAAGAGCTTAATTAAGGAGGCTAACAATCGTTTCCAACACTTTTCCAGTTCTTAAACTTTGATGGGCTAGTACTACAAATCGTTATCAGTTGCTGCTACAATAATGATATCAAACAAATGTCCAATCATTGCTGAACAAGTTGTAGTCATTTTCATGACGTCATTGGTTAGCATAGCAACAGTTTAGCCTGTTAAAAACACCATTTTGCTTTTAAGTGCTTATAACTCAAAAACGAGCACGGTGACCCCCATTTTCTATTATTGAATAATGATTAGCATGTTAAGATGCAACTTTTTGCAAAGAAAAAAAATTTCTATCTAGCGGTTTCAGAGCCACCTTAAATTTCCGAAAATTTTGATCTTATATTAGTGTTCTTCTTCAGCTTGGGCGTTTATCTATATTTGTGTTTGAGATTATTCCCTTCAAAATGTCAACTTTGTCTCCTATGCTTTCCTATTTTATTAATAAATGAAGTGAATGACCAATTTTTTTGAAGAATGATTCTGAGACAGGACAATAAACAAATAGAAAGGTAAAAGTTTTACAAGGTCGTCACCGACATGTCAATTCAGCTGTGGCTGCGGCTATAGACCCATTTCAAGCGTGACGTCACATCACGTGACGTTGCGAACTAGAGGACAAGCAAGCGTAAACAAATCTCTTAATTCCACCACTGCATTTCAAGTACTTTGGAGCTAAAATCAGGGAAAGTCGATAAATTTCATTATATGGTTATTATGCCTCGTTGACTTAATCTCATAGAGTAGTCCACAGGAATTTCCAACGTGAAGTTGAATTTTTTTCTTTCCACTATTTCCAAATAGATTTATCAGCCAGGCACTTTGATCTTATATTAATGTATTTCTTTTGAGGTAATCGAACTTATATAGCTCAAAAGTGTGACTTTTTTGGCGTTTTTCAAAAGCTGTGTTTGAGATTATTTCCGCCAAAATGTCAACTTTTTATCCGATGCAGGCTTTATTGTCTTCTTAAAAAAATGAACTGAATGACAAATATGGTACTATGTAGAAATCAAAGAT
Source organism: Meandrina meandrites (assembly GCA_963693305.1). NCBI lineage: Eukaryota > Metazoa > Cnidaria > Anthozoa > Scleractinia > Meandrinidae > Meandrina > Meandrina meandrites. The sequence goes on along the minus strand of OY855911.1, from coordinate 24,859,491 downwards.
TCTGCGACATGACAAAAAGCCGAGAGAAAGGGAAGAGATTAACTTAGGTGACATTATGATAGTTCTGTTGTTATTGCGAAAGTATTTGACGGTTGTTATTTGAATTTTAATGTATTTCACAGGAATTGTTAATTCAGCTTATCATTGGTCTAGGCGTTTTTCCCTTTTGTTATTCAACAATTTTTTTTTTCCATTCAAATTAGCATTTATATATGTGTTGTATTTTTCCTTTCTGTGTATAACCGTTTTCGAGATAAAGTTGTTCGACGCTGTAAAATCAATAAGTTCACTATCTACTCGTCAGTTTGAAATGTTCCTACCTTCAGAAGCACAAAGGTCCTGACGCTTATGCGGCAACTGGTTGAATGATAAATTTTGAAAAGGTAGGTTTCTTTATTTACAACTAAAAAGACTTCATCAGTAATCCGCCTACATATTGAAGGGTAACTTGATTGGCTGAGCCAAGTTACTGGCATTGTCTCCATATATTCTATTGTTCCTTTCCTTTATTCAAAATTTTCATTGTAAATAAAAAGAAGGATAATAATTTTAGGGTTTGTTTTCTTCCGAACACTGATGTTGAACTCATTTTGAATGAAAAATGCCCACATACCAGCTATTGAACTTTGGCAGCCGTCGCATGTTACCTGCAATCTTCAGTGCACATAAAAACGTTTCGTCAAACTTTTAAAAAAGTGCACATCTAACTTCGTTGGTTCCACTCGTCCGTTCTTTTGCATTTATATTTGATTTATAGTAAAGTACGTTAGTTTATTTTAAGCCCTTGCTGTTTTTCCGAGAGCAATCAGGACTCATCTTGAAGTAATATATCAAACACGAAACAGCGTTTTTCATCACATTTCCAAACACCGAGAAGAGAGTTGAAAATACGACGCGCAGCGGAGTATTTTTGACGAACTTCGAGGTGTTTTGAAATGTGATGATACACTCTCTCGAGTGTTTGATATATCTTCTCAATCGAAAGTAAAACTACGGAGAAAATGGAGAAATAAAATCGTCAAAATCTATGCTAATTAAGATCAGATTTCCAAACTCCGTCACGGTAATGATTTCCTTTGTTTTAACTAGATGAATTATTAATGAGTTTGAGAAGTAATAGATCAAAAACGAGTGCGAGTTTTTCATCAGGGGTTCCAAACACCGAGAAAAAGATGAAAGCACGACGCCGAAGGCGGGATGCTTTTATTGTTTCGAGGTGTTTGGAACCCCTAATGAAAAACGAAGTTTTTGAGTTGGCTACTGAGGGGTCGCTACTCAAATGCAACAACAGGAAACCGTGACTGGTAACCGTGCGGTATTGTTGTATGAACCCCAGTTTTTCAGACTCAAATCTCCTCCTGCTATAAGCACATTCCCTATCATACCCCTTCCCTCTCTTACCCAGAAAATTAGCCCTAAAAGGCTTTCAAGTGGATGTTATTGTATTCCAAACTGTATTCAAAGTCATTTGGTAGCCTGAACGTTTAAAGGACATTTTCAATTTTGACACTCCTGTTGATAACGCCAGACAGTGTGGAAATTGTGAACTCGTATTGAATAGTCTTCACAAGATAAATTATCGTAGCTATAACTTGATTAGTCAGACAAAAGTGTAAGATCCGTGAAATGTCTGCTGGGTTGATGATTTAGCCATGGCTTTCCTGAAGAGGCTGGTTGTACATGCTTTAACAAACTTAAAAAATAACCGAACAATAAGAGACTGCTCCTTGAAAAGATTTGCAAAGGTCCATCAGTCATACATGAGAAATACAAAATAATGTTTTTCTGAGCATTTTCTTTATTTCTCTTCAACTGAAATACATCTAAAAGACAGATAAGTATTGACATTTTAATTTCCAGCTGCAAACAAGCGACTAGATACTTTTTGGCGATATTTTTCTGCATCCTATTGCACAATAAACAGACTTCTTTTACTTTTCGTTCTAGTCTACCTGGGTCTTTATAAGCTTCCACACTCCATCTTTAATTTACTCTGACTTTGGTTCGAATTTAAACCAGCCATAATGGAAGTTTGGGACGTACTCGCTAATACACCAGTGGACGTCCTCTCCACTTGGACAAGAACATGAAAAAACCATTGGAGACCAATCTTCAAACGCCGTGCCGGTCCATCCTCCAATTGCTCTGTAGGCTAAGCAGATGTTCTGTCCCCGCCAGCTTTCACGGCCAAAATTCTCATTTTTCACCTTCAGCTTGAAGAAAGTGTGCATTTTTGGCTCGCTTTCCTTCTGCTGAGTCAAGTACTCGAATCTGAACTTCTTGTTGCGATAGCTAGAGCTGCAGGGTAGCACTTTAAAACCGTAATATTGGAAATCTCCTTCACCAGGTTCTATCAGGAAGAGGCATTTGCTGGGGTCATTTTTCGGTCGTAGGGTGTTGTCAGAATTGAGTTTCCATTGTTGGTTAGTAGCGTCAGAACATGGTCGAGCATATGGCGTTTTCTCTGCTGGTCCCAAATTTGTTAAACACCTGCCGACAGAGAAAAGAAAAAAAGAATTTTTACTTTTTAAATGGCTGCGATTGCAGTTTTAAACTGATAATATACAAACGAATCAGGAATTTATATCAACAAGTGAGTGTCAGTGTCAAAGCTACTACTGGCCAGCTCGTCTCAACAGTTTATTTAACGCCCTTGACGGTTTCAAAGAACAGAATTTTAAAAACTATAAATCTATATATTTGATTTCTCAACAGCTTTGAAAAGTTTTTTTCTAATTCTCTACTTTGCCTTGTTCGACCCTGGAGTGTTTAATTTTCAGCTGGCTTAATTTAAAAGCACGCGCCCTTCCGGGCTTTTCATAAATCAACATGCAGAGGCCACCTTTGTGACACCCCCTCGGGATGCCAGCTTCATTCAGCAGTCTCCAAAATAAGTATGTAGGGTCTGATAGCCCTCCTCGCTACAGACCTGTCATACGTGTCAACTACTCTTTGGCCCCAGTCATTGTAAGTAACATTCTCATACGTATGGCTCCAGCGTATTCTTCCATAGGCAGGGGTACCTGAATAAAGGAATAACGTTCAGTTTGACTCTTTAGAGACAGAACATCCTTCTTAAGGGAAGAGTTAGTATAAGGTGCTGACTCAAAACCCACACTAATACTCCAGCCCGTAAAGAAAAGCAAACCTTATAATTAAACTTTACCTTAAAATCTCTAAACGTTAGCTCGAACCTAACCTTTTGAAGTGCAGTACGCCACTCTACCTTGCAGACAGCAGACAACAGTTTGGTATGTTTTGGGTTCTTTTTTTAAGTAAGAAATACTTCTTCGGTGTAAAAGATAAAGTTAGTATAAAGTATAAAGTTAGTCTGCAGTCTGTTGTTTTTCAGTGACCGGTTAGAGACTGACAAAATAGCTTTTAAAAAGCAACGTAATTTTGATTTACCAACCTTGATGATCGATCTTTCTTGTAAAAGCTCGTGCAATGGCGGGATCCTCACACTGCGCTACTTTCTTCATCTTGTCCACGATGCTGTTCAACTCCACCGTTCACCGATCTTCGTTGTCTGCAAACTTCTTGTAGAGATGGCTCTTTCACACAGCGTAGCCGTTTGCTTCAAGCGTTCGAATCTTCGTGATGAAGCTCATGAGGTCTACTAAGGTGCCTGATCCTTGTTCCCCATTCTTCCAGGCGTAGCCCTCAAACAAATCGTACGTGTTTAGGATGGGATCACAGATGTTTTGAAGGAGAACAATTAGAGCAGTCTTCAGTTGAACGAACCTTTCATCAACCTGCAGTTAATAGGAAGATTGGCATACATTTTAAAAGGATGAAAGGTCCCAAGATTAGATGCTTGGTTAAACTACGTTAATTGGTAACGATTGGTATCTACGATACAAGTAAGATTGTATCCATTCATCTATCGTACTTATGAGATATTCAGAAATCAAAATAAATGAAAAATCATTCTATTTGGTCGTTATCGAGCACTGAGGTTTTATGTGAGTGAAATTAGTGACCCCATCGAGTTGGTCGATCCCAATTGGTACGTACGTTTCGGTGAAATGAAAAGACAACAGCGACAATAACAATAACAAATAGCACGTTTCTCATTTCATTTCACGAGCTTCAAATTTCAAAACTTTTTTCGACACTGTTAATCCTAGCAGTATGAAGAACGCGTGTCACAAATGCATCTTGAATAAATGGCCTAGTTCGCCAATGACGAGTCTCCCTGCAGCTGAGCCGGTTCCCCAAGAATGAGGTGCTTGTCCGTCGCTGGTGAACCTATGGACCTATCGATGCGTAATTTTTGAAAGTAAAACAAAATATGTATCAACAAACAATCACACGACAATAGAACAATACCCTGGAAACAGTAAAACGCTACCACACAATGTCTAGCCTGCGAGCAGGCTCTCTTTGGGGGCTGCGAGTTTGGTACCAGCGCGCGAGCAGTCGCGAATAGTGAACCGCTGAGTGGGCGAGCAAATAGAGCCTGCTTGCATGCGATACAATGTCAAGAACAGCCTACAGCATACTTACGTCATCAAACCATTTTTGTCTCCTCTCTCGCATCAGGGCGTCATTAGGGTTTTCCTTAAAGCCCTCGGTGGCCTCCAAATATTCCTTTTGCAGGTGATCGATAACCCGTAAAGTATTGATTCGACAAGAGAGTACTACCAGTATTTGGGTGTATTCAGATCCGGCCAGAAGATCCTGAAACCCACCTGTTTAGATAAAAGGTTACTTCCTAATTAGAAAAGAAGACAAATCTATCTTATGGCTGATACTGCAATGTAAATCTTGACTGAAATTTTTGCCTTGCTGATTTCCAAACAATACAAATGATCTTTTAATAATACAAGTCATGAGTGCGATTAATGGAATTAGGGCCTTTTTATGAGTTGCTTTTGATCAAAGTTACGCAACATCAAACAAGATAGAGAACCGATAAAATGCTCTTCAAGGTCAGAGCCCCGTGTTCTTGTGCTCTATATTAGAGACAGCCCCATGGACCTATTTTGTTGCTACAGTATTCAATCTGAACCTGTTTCGGATTCCTTTTTGCCTTGTGTCATGTGTCTAAACACGTGACACTATCTTTGCATTTCTGCATGTGTAAGAATTCGTCGAATTCATAATGTGAGGTTCCTGTGAAAGGATTCTTCGAATTTCTGAATGAAAGATTAACTTAAAACTCGTCAGCTTCTACCGAGTTAATCAAATGACAGGCAGCCACGAATGGTTCTATAGTTTTTATATTTAAATTTCGTGTTACTTTAACCAATTTCACCCTCCAGGTCGCAGTGCAATAGTGTGTCAGGAAGAGGTCTAGAGTTTATTTAGAGTTTGGGAAATTTTGAGGTACGTGTCGAGTAGTTTAGACCGCTAATGCTGATGTTGCTATTCACAGCACTAGGAGCCATTATTTTCATTTTGAAAGTAAGAGGATGTTCAATTTCTTGGTCAAACTTTGTAAATAGTCAAATGGACTGTCTCCAGACAGTCGAGATTATTAACCATGCAAACTAGCCAGCTTGAAGACTATGGCTATTACAATCACACAGTTATTTTTTTATACATAAGTCATCTTCGATTTAATGGAACCCAACGATATATTTGCATCAATTGTTTAGTCTACGAATGCACCAAAAGAAATGCTCACAGGGCCGTAGGCAGGGGGGAGGGGCGCGACAGGTGCGTCCGCACCCCCTCATGTGCCGCAAAGGTCCGCTTAATCTGAAAGGTAGGGTTAAAATGACTCCCAGAATGCCGGAAAAGTGGACTTCAAAAACTTGATTTTTCAAACTTTCCCAGGAAAATATACCCCCGGATCCTCCCTGAACGCTCACGCTTCCGGTGCTCGCACCTACCCAAGGAAAATCCTGCCTACGGCCCTGGCTCATCTATGTCGTCAAAAAGACCGAAATGGTCACATTTGAATGAGAAGGCATCTCAAGGAAGGCATAATAGCACTAAGCTCTATCACTTACTTTTTACTTCATCAGCTAGGTTTTCTATCTCTCGTTTTATTTCGTCAAGGTGTTCGGGGGTGACTTGGTTTCCTCCTTCGGTTCCTCCAGAGCCCATAAACCGGTTGATGTTGTCAAACCATCCCACAACATTGTTAGCTCTCCCCATGAAGTCGGCGATGTTGTTGAAAGCTGTAAATGCAGCCAAGATCACTCCAAATACCCTCTTTTGTCCTGCCTAAGAAGCAATTAAACAAAAGTAACTTAGTTGATTATAAACTGCAGTTGGTGGAACCAGATCTTGAACTTAGGGGTGGGCTCTTTTCTAAAAGTGGATTCGCTTGCGCAATAAACGAGTACTGTGTTGAGGGACAACGTGTCCTTCCTGCTGTCGCCATGTGGGTATTCAGTGGAATTTTGCAATTTAAACGGTACGACTTTCTTGCGTGCGACAAGCTTACGACAGGCCTACAGCCTGACTAAGGACCATTTACACGTGCGCGCGTCTGTCGTAAGGATGTGGTAAGTTGATTTTCACGACGCGTTTCCTGCTGTGTTCATGGCGCAAGCTTGCCGCATGCGCGGTACAAAGATTAGGTAGAAAGGCACTTGAGTTTTTTTTTTTTTTTCAGTCCTTTAGAATGAAACCTTACGTTAGTTTCAGCTCAAACTGGCAGCCGCTAATTGACAAAAATTTGGCAAGTGTCCCCCCCCCCCCCCCCCCCCCTTCTTTTCAGTTCCCAGCACATCGGCTCAGTATACTAGTGAATAATTTGACCTACTTTGAAAGCGACTTCTTTACAAGTCGCGAGTGCAAGTAATTAACCGTTGGTGGGTGACTCCGATTTTTATTTTTTCTTGTTTTCAAACTGCACCACACTTACTTTTGGTGCAGCAGCAATGTTAACTGCCACGGACTTATTTTCAATTCAATATACTGAATATATTGCAAATATCGTGATTGAAGTCCAAGATAGACAAGATAGGCCTGCCGGTCGGGTCATTTTCGCGTGTATGTGAAATATGGGAAAAATAAATTCTACCGGCAAACCCTGATTTATAAGGTTTCATTTAAGCCAAGAAATAGTGTTTTTTTTTCTTAAGCATATAAAAAGAAAGAACCTTCAAGTTTATGGAGTGTCGTTTCGTCAATCACTGCTAAAAGAAACGCTTTATAAGTTAACATTGATATCAATTAGGTTTCCATGTACAGTTTTTTTGCCATTCATTTATCTATTATATTTTGTTTTATTTTACTTTTACTTGGACAATCTAGAAACAGTTAAAGTATTTAAAATATAAATTTGCAGAGGCGAAATAGTCAATATTGCCAGCTGACGGTGTATTAATTCTATTTCTCATTTTAGTCTATAGCAATCTGGAAACCGTTTGCTGTGCATGTGTGGAAAAAGAACTGTCAAAGAAATAGTATAAACCACTTACTTATTGTAAGTCCTGAATCGTGTATTACTTGTAAGTTTATTGTAAGTGGTGTATTGTAAGTACTGTGAGGTCTATTCCAAATTAACTTATTGTAAGCAAGTATTCTAATTATTGTATTATCTCGAAAACAATAAGTAAAAAACAATAAGTAAAAAAAAGTAAAAAACCAAAGCTCCAATGTTGACATCAGTGTTACAGGTTTGTAATAGCAGATATCTCGCTTTTTGTAGGGCTGATAATTTCAAAAACAGGCTTCACTGGTTCTCGATGTAAAGACAGGTGTTCAATGGTGGCTCTATTTTTTACATCTCAAAAGACGTCGTACATTTTACCAGTCTATGTCGCTTTGTATCCGAATTATCACCAAAAGTGCCAAATTGACACCACAGGATTACTTCACTCTAGATTTTAATTGACGTTTTCTGAAACTAGTGGCAACAAAACGGTAAATGTGTGCCATTTCACCCAAATATGTATCCCATCGCCTAAATTATGGACGGTTTCTTTCTCTTCAATATCCTCATTTTGATTTCCCAACAGGCATTTACCAAAATTTTACAGCTTTTGTAAGTTCGCGTTAAAACTGCTTTTAACAGAAATGACAGGTCTTTGATCTTACTTCAGTGTGTGCAATGTTTGCGAACTTGATTTTAATTTCCCTTTGTTTCAGATTATGACAATGACTATGGCACAATGAACTGTAAAAATCAAACAAGTTTAACTTAACCAAAGATAAATTTAAACCACAACAGCTGCAACAATTTGAACGCACCAAAATAAAATATGTGTGTCAATAAAATATTGAAAATTGTTACAATAAGTTCTACTGTGAAAGGCTTTGGCCATGTCGATGTTTTAAGACTACCTCAAATTTTAGGTTTGTATCCAAAAATTACCTGTACATGATGTGTGGTCGTGTTGGAGCGCCATGGTGCGATGTGCTTTGGGCCTTTCCTGTGACTTGGGAGAGGCTCTGATCTTAAAGCAAAGAGACCAAGCAACAGCAACGCCAAAGAGAGGGTCTTCATCCTTTACTGAGAAGGAGAAAATGATAGTTTCCAGTTTCAGGCTCGAATCCTTGCCTGTCCATTTTGTTTTGGTTTTTTTTCGTTTACACGTAAGCATTATGTAATTGGTGGTAACACAATCGCAGGTTGTGGCCGGTGCCAAGACGTTCTCCGCGCCTCAGTATTCTTGGAAATTGTTTCATTTTATTGTTCTAAAGAGACTTGAAAATTGCTCTTTTTAATTCACCATAAAGAAATAAGCTTTAAGACTCCGCACTACGCACACATCCATTTTTGCAGAAGGAACATTTTTAGAAAGACCTAGAAATTCCCTTCATTTCATTGTTTCGCTGGTGGTACCATCTACGTTTGGCGAAGTGACAATTCGTGGACTTGTAAGGGCGGGCGTTGGCTGGTAACTATTTTGTCGTGCTTCCAAACCCCGCGAAAATAACGCGGATTGCCTTGCGTTTGGATATGTTTCCGCTCTTTGCCACTACTCTCAAGGAAAGCTAGGAATCTGTGATAAACTGTACTCAAGGGGTCAATGGCATGAGAGTGACCTAACTGTTTTTTTGCGATTTTATGACCTAGATTTTAAAATAGGGAGGTTTTAAGAATTTCACTTAAATATTTCTAAGATCCGAAACCATCAATTTTGTTTCAAGTTGGGGATTTTCCATGGAACTCCCTGGATGACTTTGTTTTATTAAGGAAAACAAATATAATTGTTGAAAGAGGCTTCTTACTCTTGGGTTATTTCTGGTTTTTTTATATCTCTCAGATAGTACGCGCGCTGTGATTGGTCAATTATACGGGCCGTATTCTACAGTACGGTCCACGAAATTTGAGAGTTCTCCTGATGCAATAAGTTTTGTTTATCAAAATCTCTTACAAAGAAAATTTTGAAAGCTAATTTGAAACATCTGCACTAGGAGAAAAATTCTGAGAAACAAATGCGAAGAGAACGGGGACTTACAAACTTCAAACTAGATTTTTCAGGACTTTTAGAAACTGAAAGCGTCCACGATGTAGCATATGTAGAGCACCCCGAGCATCGCACAGGTCAGAAACTTGACAATTTTCTCTCTGCCGAAAGGTGGAGAAGTCGAATTCTGAATGAAAAAGATTTAATGAGTTTTGTCGGGAGTAGACGAACGAAACATCCAATTAGTGAAAACAACGTACCTGCCGCTGTTCTTGACGATATCTTCGGCAATTCTTTTTACGACGTCCGTTTATTATTTTGAAAACGGCCGGACGAAGTTTAGTTCGAGATCACTGACATGAGTTTGATAGTGTACTCGGTCTCTGAGGTTTCAACCGGTTGTTTGTTGACTATTTAGTTCAAGTTTTCGACGAACACATTGTAAGTTGCTCGCGGTCACTGCTTTCTTCTCATTTGAGTTGTTCTTCTCTGTTTATCGAACTTCATTCACATTACTTCAGAAGTTTTTTTCAAAATACTCATTAACCGTATCCAGCTTTCCACAGAAAGGAGCTGGACCAATTAATTAAAATTGAAACGTTTGAAGTTTCGATTCACGTCTCTGCGAGCCAACTGCAACTGTTTTCGTAAGCCAATAAAATTCGCTTTCTTCTTGCTTTTGACGCGCGCGTCATTCAAATGTAGCCGCGACTGACTTGAAATGGTTTCTTTTCTCCAGAATGAGAGATATAATAAATATCTTACTAACCTCGTTTTCTCGGTCTGCACTGTAGAATACGGATCCTCGTTTTTTCCCGTCGATTTATGGCCCAAGCGCGAAGCGCTTGGGCCATAAATCGACGGGAAAAAACTCGGTCCGTATTTTACAGTACGGACCTCGAACTCGATTAATAAGAGGTATACATGAGTACCATTAATAACTTAATAACGAAGAATCGTGGAAACTTCAACACTTCGTCAATTTTCAGCTTGACAAGGAATTTTGAATGACATTCTGTTTATCATAACAGAATGCTAGCTTTGACGATTTGTGGTTAAAACACCGCTCTTTTGACGGTAGCCGGTTAAATTCTGATAGGACGATTGACGATTATAAAGAAAAGTTCGTTTGAGGCTTGCAGATTTTACTGCGTCGATTTTGGGGTTCAACAGCTTACCATAATTTCAAAATCCTGATCGTGTATTTAATCGGTTTTACATCATAAGCGTTCACTGCTAGGGCAAGTTAACTCCATAATGACCCATTGTTACATTCCAAATCTTAAGAAACCAAGTCAAGCTGCCGCCAAAACAGCCGGGGTTGATAAGCATTTTGGATGTTTGTTTCTCGTTTGGCCAAACAGTTTTGAAACCAACGCTAGTGTTAACGGTGATTGCAAGAAATGTTACAAAAGAATCAAAATTCCTGAACGTAGACACTAGTAGTGTTGACATGATTGCAGGTTTTAGCAGGTAACAAAAATATTTATTTTGCCTTTTAAGCGCTTTGTTATTAGTGAAATTGAGTTCATTTTGTCCGTTTTACTTTAGATTCAAGGCTAGTGCTTGGTTCAATTTTCTTACAAAAGATAGGCAGAAAAGGCAAAGTTGACCAATTCTAATTCATTGCCTCTTTCTGTAGAGCGACCATATTAAGCAACAGGCTCCATTGTTTCAGTTGGCACCTCATGTAGTGTGTAACAAAAAAATTCGAAATGACGGGTGTTAGCAGATCTTCTTTTTCCTATATTCGAACCCCAAGAAGCTAAAAAAAGGTTAAGTGGATTCAACCATTTTTGTTGCCTTGATATTTCCTGCATCTCTTTACCAATAGCCACTAACTTCGAATAAATTATCTCGAAAGAAGGCTGCGATAGACTGTACGTAAGAGGGGTTTGGGGTGTACGCAAGTTTCGCTGCGGTGACGGACTTAACGACTATGTGGCTTTCACCAAGGTTACGAATGTCTCTTAAAGGGACACTGCCACGAGGATCTTAATGCTTTTCGGGAAAAAGTACTACAATTGGCGAATAGGTCTTCTCGTACACAAAATGCACCTAGGGCATCATGATGGAGATATAAAGTAAATTGTTGTTGAAGAAAGAAGGGAGTGATGACAATTTTTAGGTGTTTTCCTGTCCACAGGGACAGATCTTGAAAAAGTCAGCCTGAATTTTTCCAGTTGAGATCTAAAGTTCCTGATGGCATCACAATAATGTCACTTGTTTATCGCTTCCGTAGACCTTCATGGTGGTTTTTAACAAAATTGGACCACTATTCGTAGATTCCATATGTCTTTAGGCTCTTGAGATTTCGAAGTGAAACTGGTGACAGTGACCCTTTATACAAAGCCAAGAACGCAGTCTGGACGTCAGTTAAATCTAGTACAGCTAAACGTTGCAGAGCTATAAATTACGTCAACAAAATTACTCGCAAATTATACAATACCACCTTCTGGTTTCTTCCGGGGTATTGTGAAACAAAACAGCATCGTCAATAATTAAACAGTTAAGATTGGAGTTTTAACTTCAAGCTTAATAGTTTTGTTTAAAGGAAATTTCGACTGCTATAGATAGATTTTTCGATCTCTATTTAATTATTGTACTTTCTTAAACAATACAGAAACGATTTCATTTTAAAGCCTTTGGCGAAATCGAGTTCGCCGGCGCAATTTTGTGGGGCTTGTGTACCCAGGACAAAGAGCAAGGTGAAACTTGTCATAAGAAACCGCGTTCAAAAAGCGCCCAAACGATTTTCCCCGTTGGGGCAATTCGAGCTCGTCTTCGCCGCCGCCATTTTGTGTGCCGGGCTCAATATAGCTCAGAGTAAAGCTGGCATAGACATTTACCTTTCTTTCCAAGGATTAATGTTTACCCGTTTAATGTCGTAAATCGTTTACTACTGGCGAATTTAGCAAAAATAAAACCCTTCGAAAAGAGTTTTTTTGAAGAATCACGAAATATCACTAAGTGGCTCGAACCTACCAAACCTCTAACAACTACCAAACCTCTCTCGGCCTACGCGTTGAATTAGCAGTTTCCGAGTTGCCTCTGTTTCAAAACGAGTCCTGGTGCACCACCATTCATGTGATGATGAGTTTGATTTGCAAAACATTGAACGTGTACGTAAAACTCATTTCCATATGAAAGATTGTGCACCAGGACTCGTTTCGAAACAAAGACATTTCGGAAATGGCTTATTCGAACTCGTTCGAAATTTGGATAAATACTAAGATTTGGTGATCTTCCAGTGTTTACTTTGTCTTGATTCCGTTTAAATATCTACATTAACACTGCTAGATGCTACATAGTCCAAACTTTTTTGTGGTTGTATTTGTCATAATTAGAGTGCCCCTGTGATCAAATTTTTGATTTTGATTTTTCTTTTACATTTTCGTGTACAATTAGACTTCTTATCCATCTTGCAAACTTTCAATTCATTGCGAACATGAGAAGTCATTCTATTTTAACATTTATTTCCGCGAATTTATGGCCGCCATTAACTCAAACTTGTTCCAAGGGCTGGTTGCTTATAGAAGAAAGTGACGTCAAAGGCTCAAAAATATCTCACGGGTTGAAATTATAATAACAATAAGTAATGCAAATCACGTGAAAAGCAACAAAACCTTTGGGCTTGTTCTTCGTGCAATTTTCTGTGCTGATTGTTATACAATTTCAACCCGTGAGGTATGTTTGAGCCTTCAATTTCTCCCATTCGCAACGAAACCTTGGTGCAAGGTTAACGGCGGCCGTAAATTCTCGGAAATAAATGTTAAAATAAAATGACTTCTGGTGTTCGTAATGGATTGAAATTTGGCAGGATGAGTAAGCAAGTCTAATATCTTATACAGGAAAATGTAAAAAAATAAAAATCAGAAATTTGATCATAGGGGCACTTTAACTTCATCAACAGGAATTCAAAATGGTAAACCTTTCACGGTCTGTGCTTCTTAGAGGAGTATAGCAAAATAGCTTCCAAGAGATACCTTTATCGGATAAGAGTAGTTTCTTTACGCTATTATCACAAATTAAGGTGGCTCGAAGGGGTTTAAATATTCCCATCTTTGGTATTCTATCGCAGCTACACCAATAATGTTGAGGTAAAACTTTTAGTACAACTTTGTAAAGGTTTTACTAATTAACAAATTGTAGTTGCTATGACGTCAAAATCCGTTGCCATGGCAACGTTATATGAGGTCAAAGATACCTTATTTTTTACTGTTTGAGGCTAATAACTTAAAAACTAGACGGTGAAAGTTTTTGTTTTTCATATATTTTTTGTTTATTGGGCAAAACAAACAATCTAACAATGTTTAAAAAAATTCTGTAGGTAGGGTTCAGAGCCACCTTAAATTAGTGAAAAAATGACGTAACTTCGAATCCTACCTACGGATTTTTTAAAAAATTTGCAAACTTTTTCTTTTGTCAGTTAGATAAAAATATATCAAAAACAAGAACTTTCACCGAGTAGTTTTTGAGTTATTAGCCTCAAAAGGTCCAAAATAGGGTATCTTTGACCTCATATGACGTTGCCATGGCAACGAATTTTGACGTCACAATGACCTTAATTTGTTCATTGGTAAAACTTGTACAAGCTTGTACTAAAAGATTTTTCTAAAAATTATTGGTATAGCTGCGATAGAACACCTAAAACGGGCCTGTCTAATTCTGACTAAACTGTTATGAGCCACCTTAACACTATAATAAATGAGGGTCGCACAGGGGTATTCTCGTGACGCGTGATTAGCTGATTTTATTTTCCGTGAAACGTGAATTTAATAAATTTATTCTTCGTGACCCGTGACCAGAAGGTTTTGCATGACACGTGAAGAGCTTGAATTAATAACCGATATTCGTGATTTCACCGCTTTATTGACTTTATTTTGCGTGATATTGAGACGCGAGACCTCAAATGTGATCTCCGTATAATTATCGTAACGTCAAACACTCTTTGTAGAGTAAGAACAGGATAAAAAAGTATGTTTCTTTCTTAATCAATTTTGATTTCTTCAAACACTATTTGTAGCGTAAGAACAGGATAAAAGAGTACTTATTTTCGTGATTCGGGAAAATGAAATTTCAATATCCGTGATCCGTGACTCGTTATTTTTTTCGTCCGTGAATCGTGCCAGAGACCCCCCCTGTACGACCCTCATAAATGCTATATAATATTAAACTACAAGTGCTTAGCAGTATTAACAACAATCTGTTAACAAGTAAATTTAGTTATAAGCCATAGGATAAACGTGAATTGACATATATTTTTATCTACTTTGTCAGGTTTTTGTTTCGTGTACTTAAAATAACATGGATATTTCACATCAACTAAAAATAGCAGGAAACTCAAATCTCGATTGCTTTTGATTTTCCTGTTGATTGGTCGGGAAAATAAAGCAACATCCACCCTAATTTGCTATGTTTGCGAAAGTTTTCATTTCTTAATCCAATCGGAAAACTCGCTCGCTTAAGCCAAGTAAAACCAAACAAAACACAAAATCTCTTTGCAAAGTCGATCGTTTAATCAGTCATCTATTCATCCTTGTTATCGTTCGACTTCTGCATTCTCAAGTAAACAACATTGTTCAAATCCGATCATTATCGGTTCTGGTAATATTAAGAGCAGTAGGGTAGGAAGGCCGCAGTCAAGACAATTCAGTTTTTCCAAAATATTATTTATTTTTTATTTTCAAAAAAATTATTTTTGTTTTTGAAAAACTGGCTTAAAGATTTTAATCATTCAATATAATCAATGGAGAATCTTAAGGTCAAAGATTTGAAAGCCCTTGCCAAAGAGCGAGGCATCAAAGGTTATTATAAATTGCGTAAAGCGGAGCTGATTCAAGCGTTGACTCCGGTGGGTGATCCTCCACAGCCTGATATAGTTTATGATCTGATAAACATAAATTCACCTCCTACTACGTCAGCAACCGATCATATTAAAAAGACAAATTTAAAATGCCCTCACGGTAAACAGAAGCGACAGTGTAAAGAGTGCGGTGGAAAAGACATATGCCATCACGGAAAGCATAAATATTATTGTAAAGAGTGTGAGGGATCACAGATCTGCACTCACGGAAGATTTAAAAAATACTGTAAAGAGTGTGAGGGATCACAGATCTGCTCACATAATAGAGTAAAATACACTTGTAAAGAGTGTGGAGGAAAAGGAATCTGTCCTCACGGTAGACAGAAGCGACAGTGTAAAGAGTGTGGAGGAAAAGGAATCTGTCCTCACGGTAGACAGAAATATCATTGTAAAGAGTGCGGTGGAAAAGGAATATGCACTCACGGAAGATTTAAAAAATACTGTAAAGAGTGCGGAGGAAAAGGAATCTGTCCTCATGGTAGACAGAAGTATCATTGTAAAGAATGCAAGTGAACCCCCGCTCTATCTTTTCATAACTTGAGTCTAGTCATGAAAATTCTCATCTCATTTATCGAAACATAAACCATGCTAATCCGCCGACGACAATCGTAATCACCGCAAGATTAATCTCATGTTTCGTTGCGTCCGGCTTAGCCGGATGAGGTTTATCAGGCTCTTTCTCCTCAACCACAGGTTCACTATTATTAACCTTCTGTTTTACCACATGAGGTAATAAAACCTTACTCTTTCCGAGGTTATGTCTTACTCCGACCGGCACGCTCTTCGAATTAACATCTGTATTAACACCCAATTTCATGGATGGTTCGACACGTTTCAGTCTATTGTTATAACCGATCGTACTCTCTGTATTGATCACCATTCTCGAAGGCATCAACCACGTACCGGGAGAGACGGCCAAATCGAGCTTAACTTTCGCCTCCTGCACAGCGAGTTGAAATCTCTGTACACTCTTGCTTATGTCAGGCTGTTTAATCGCATCCTCCAATAACACGAGAAACTCTTGTCGAACCTCCTGCGCACTTCCTGTGTTTCCGAGAATACTACTTCGAACGTTCACCTGTGAACCCAATACGCAGTAGACTAAAGCTTCGATCGATTGATTTAATCTCGCCTGACCGGCGTTTGTCAATCCGTTAGATACACGAGTGAGAAAGTATTCGTAACCATTATCTATATCATTCAATATGTACTGTAGAAGATTACCTTTCGATCCCTCACCTCCCTCTTCGCTAAATTTAAAAAATCCTGGATAGGAAGATTCATGGCCTTCCTTTGACGGTCCTACGTGAGAGACCCAAATGTAAACAGATCCTAAACCGTGATTCTCTCCTTTATGGCAGCGAAAGTCAGAATCGGTCGAAATATTAAACTCTTTACAGATTCTCTTATAAGAAGGAATATCGTATCTGTTATCTTTTTCATTAAAGGGTGGATCACCGGGTAAAGCGATCGAACTCTGTATTCCCCCCATCTGAAACAGGATTCTCCTGATCGTAAAGTAGACGTGAAACCAGAGAATAGCTCGTATCTGTGGTGGAAGTTTGAGTTCGTGATCAGTCACATCGATTCCACCCATCTTCTCCTCTAATAATGAACGCAGGCTCACCCCGCAACCTGTCGTTGCACACCAGACAGCGAAGTTAAGCTGCTGCGGCCAATACCTCATATTCGGTCCTGCCAACCATTCATGAGACTCTTTTGAAGAGGTGTGTTTAATCGTTGTATTGGTGAATATATCTCTTACGGGAACGGAGAAAGAGTCTGTCGGTGTTGCGTAGATATTCAATCTCTTTAACTTCTCTCTCAAATTGAGGCTCTTCAGCGGTCGACTCTCACCGAAATCAACCGCAGGAATAGGTAATGAGGGATGAGGATTAAGTGTCAACTCTAAAGGAAAATCCACGGGAAGACCCAACGCTTTCTTCATCTCGTCGGGAAAGTACAGACTGTACTCAAATCTTTTCTTATAGAAGACTTCATACTCTGAACCATCCCTTCCGACGAATTTGACATGCTCTTCTTTATTCTCTCTATCGTATCTTTCAAATATTCGTCGGAATTTAGACAGGACGGCATGGGGATACCGTTCGAGAAATCTGTTCCACAGAGATTTGGGTTCGGGTTTATCATCTTTCTTACTGTCCTCATTACTCATATCTATTTATCAATCATATGTTTTTAAACGAAGTAAGGATTATAGGGAGGATCTCTGAATGACTCATCTCTCGACAAGACTATCATACAGTTACAGCTCACTCTGACTGGGCGAGTTTTTTTAATATCTCTGCACGAATCTCTTCCTCCATCTTTTTTACATCCACCTGAGGAAGCGTCGGTGTTCTGTTCTTTTCTCTTATCGATCTCTTCATCTCATAATACTTCTCATACTCTGATTTTATCAGAACAAACTCTTCATGGCTTATTTTATTATCCGTCAACGCCTTGGAGACGACGTCCTTTATCGTGTTTATCTTCGCTTGGCAGACAGAGACGGTCTTTTCATGCTTACTCACCTTATTAGATATCGCTTTAGCAAGACTCGCTGTCGCTACGCTCGTTAAGGCACAGACACCCCCGACCACACCTAATGCGACCGATACGGGAAGCCCGACTCCGGTAAGTCCCGTTCCCAACCCTCCTCCACAGAGAGCGACAGACAGAGTTCCACTGCCTGTAGACAGATTGAGTAATGCGCTCCTTGCACGCTTATACTTTTTGTATACTTTTTCACAATCCTGCAGATCCTTCTCGAGAAGGGATAACCAATCTGCACACTTTTTTAATCTGAAGTTTTCACCGGTGCCTTCGGTCGGCAACTGAGGGTATATCTCTCTGTAACTCTCCATTTACTTTCTCTTACTCTTATTTTTAACCTTCTCAACGAAGTAGACAACGACGGCGACTATCAACAACCACGCATTCTTTGCGAGAAAACCGATCGCCTCACCCGCTGTTTTAAAGATGAAACTTGCGATCGCACCGATCATACCGGGAAGTATCTCTCCCAACTTCTTTCCGATAGCTTTAAAACCGTTACCTACTCCTTTACCCAATCTAGACAGACCGCTCTTCAGATTAGAAACGATCACACCGATCACTGCTCCCACGGCGGAGAGAACAGCGAACACCGTGAAACCGTACTTTTTGAAGATCGCCTTCACTCTATCTCTGAGTGACATTCTCTCCTCTATCGCTTCAACCTCACTCTCCATACTCTCTCTCTCATCTCTCTGCTGTTCCATGTCGCGAATGATGTTCTCTCTCTGACTGGGCCCAGCATCTTTAAGAGAGGATTTTAGCTCCTTCTCTTTCTCTCTTCTCCTTGTTATCTCTCTCTCATCAGTCTCAATCACCTTCTCTGCGGTGGGTCCTAAACTCTCTTTTATGGTCTTAGGTAATTTTTCATTAAGTTCACCATCCGGTTTAAAAAGAGGGTAACTCTTACCTCCCTTTCTTTTCATTCTTACGACCACTCTATCATACTCGTCTATGTCAGATGTGAAAGAGGAGTTTGCAGGATTGACCTTCGGATACTTCTCTCGAATCCTTTCCCAAGCGTCATCTCTCCTCTCCTCTCTCTTTATAAGGGGTGTGTTCTCATCGATAAAAGAGGTCTCTTCATAATTGGGATTATGGAAACCTCTATCTCTTCTCGATGTGGATGTCATAGGTATCATCTCACCATCATCATCATCACCGGGGTCGACCGGTTCAAAAGGATTGTCGGGTATCTCTGTCGGGTCAACTTCCATGATTCTTTACTTATCAAGTAAAGAATCTTTTAAATTGCTTTACAAAAATCTACTAGCCAAATAACCCAACACCAACATCCCTCCACCGACGTAGGCCATCTCACCCACTCTCTGATCATCACTCGGTCGGTAGTAATCAGTGAGTCGAGGTTCTTGAAGAGAGTAATCAGGATGTGTCTGACTATAGAGTTTAAAAGCCTCGTCAGTGTTCGAGAGATTTAAATTAGCCTGATGCTCCTCATCTCTCTGCTGATTATACCAATCTAAAAGTCTCTGTCTCTTCTCTTGGTATGCTGCGTAATCTCTTTGGTACTTTTCTAAGGCTTTATCGTGTCGAATTCTCTCTGTGTCCGTATCAGATCCGCTCAGATACTTTGCTAAATACGATCCCCCTACGAACGCTGTGGCGTTTAAAACCGCTCCACCTATCATTAACGCTATGGTCGCCATTTATTAATAAATAGATAAACCTTTATCTTATTAAGAGGGTAAAATCTTCTGTTTCTCCAAATACTCTTTCAAGTACATACTTCCTGACAGAACAGCGACCCATTTACCGTAGTTAACAAAACACTAGATGATGGGTCGTTTATGAACGATTCTTTCATAGCCTTCTTCGCAATGTATCCGACTCCCGCGGAGAGGCCGATCAGAACGGATGCATCAGTGACGGTCTTCACAAGTTTATTCTCTGACATTTTTAATCTTTGAAGATTATCTTTAAATAAATCTCACAAGAATGTGTCGTAATCATTCCCATTCTTTTTCTCCTCTTCAATTCTCTTCAACTCTTGTTCTCTTCTCTCCTTATGTATTATCATTCGGTGATAATACTCTCCACAATCACACATTCCCCCTCCCTCAGGTATCTTAACTCCGCAGGCGCAGTGTTCTTTTGGTGGACGAAACGTAAGATAAATACCGAAGGCAATGATGGTCATTATTAAAACCTTACCCCACATTTTACAGAGGGTAGTAAATCTTTAATCTATCTTATTTATAAGTATCAAACCGAACTTTTTATACCCCTCTCCCAAACCGTCAAAGATGGTTCTTGCATCTGAGGTCTGTATAGACAGTTTTGTGCCTCTGTAAATATCTAAAACGGAGATAAAATTATACGTTTTCCAACCCTTGCCTGTGTTGGGTACTGTGATGTTAATATTATCGCTAAGACTCAGAAAGGGTGCGGGATTCAGTATGAACTGAACAGTTCCGTTATCGTCTTCCTCATCAGGGGTCTTCAATCCGTCGATAAGAGATATCGAGTAGACTCCTGGATTCTTGATCAGTATTTTCTCTTCGTCATCCTCATTCACGATGAAATCGGAGGGATCACTCTGTCTGGTGTACCGAGTAAAATCCTCTGTTCCGTTTGCAAAGAATCTGATGAAGCTATCATTGTCGTGTTTAAGATAACCTTTGTAAAAGACTTTTTTGGGAACGGTCTCACTGATCTTTTGCAGAGTGATCGATTCTCTCTCATCGACGGTTTTATTAACGTAATTTACATTAGCCGCGTGATCTACGTCTTTAGTTTCAGGGGTCTTAAGGTTATGTATTGAATTCCCTCCCATATCGAGATCTCCCTTCCTGATAACCTTCTCGTCGACGTAACTTTTGTTAACTGCGTCTCTATCACCGATGGGATTGGCAAGGTTTACGATTCTCTTCAATTTGAGATCGAGATTTTTCGGAGTCTTATTCTCCTTACTCTCTATCACTCCCTTCTTAGAATTAAGGGAATCGATCCTCTTCAGTATCTCTTCTCTCTGCATATAATCTTTCAAGTAAATACTTCCGGAGAGTATCACTACCCATTTAAGGTAGTCTGTAATGCTTGTTGAGGGGTCATCCATATTGATAAAGTAACCAAACCCTGATGAGATACCTATAAGAACGGAGGCGTCATAAATAGTCTTGAAGATCTTCTCTTTCGACATTTATCTTAAGAGAGAAGATCTTTAAAATCAGTGCATCCCCATTTTGGGTACGGGAATCTTTGAGGGTTGCGGTCTTTCTATCACATAGCAAGGCTCTCGAATGGGGGGAGGTTCATTAAGAGATAAATCTCTCGACAGAACCTTTGTGTCTTTTCTGTAACTCATAAACAGATTGATTGCGGCCAAGCCGATTCCGACAAGATAGATCGCGGTTGTGAAAGAGATCTCGGGAATCCAACCCCCTTCGAGATCATTACTATGTCTCTCACCCGTTTCTCTCTCCTCTTCTTTCTCAGCATCACGTTTCATCTTCTCTTTCAAAGCCTCTTTAGCCCTTCGGTTATACTCGGCGAGTTTCTTTCCTGCGGCGACCTTCTTGGGATCTTTCTCTTTTGTTTTAACGTTACTCTCAATAGGGGTCTTAGTGATCTGCTCAACATCTTCTGACATGTTTTTAGTAATGTCAGAAGATGTCTTTAAACAGGTTTAGATAGTTAAGCTTAAGAGTTTACACCGGTAAAAATATAATATCATCATCCAAATAAGGCCTGTGTCTCTTTTTCTGTTCCTTATTTGATATTAGATAACCCCCGTGTCTCTGAACCTGTTCCTCACTCATATTTATTATCACTTCCCTTCCTTTTTCTAAAGCGATTGTTAGTATTTTAAACTGTTGCTCATTGATATCGATTCGATCTTTACACCCAGTAAGAGCTTCAGGATTAAATCTTAGAGAGACAGCTTCCCCTTCACCAATGGCTGAACAAAATTTATCTCTCTGATCCTCAGGAATGGTCACTCTGAAATTTTCATAACTAACCTTCTCTTGTGTCATTTTATTTAATAAGTCATAAGAATTCTTTGAATCATTTTTTCTACATACTGATTAATCAATCTTCACACCTTTCATTACCAATCTTCCGATAATGAAAGGCTTTAGATGCCAATAAGGAATGTAGTGAGGTATTCTTATCAAGAGAACCCCTTCATCTCTGCACATCTCATCCTTCAAAGAGTCTTTCATCACTTGGTACTCGAAATCATCCACACATGAGTGAAATAGGGGAGTGAACCTTGAGTGCTGAACACCGTCATACTCGAATGCTAAACCTTTACCTTTAGGAGTTACTACGTCAGGGTTATAACCGTCCAACTCGAGGTTCTGGTAAGTACAAGGATTCTTTAACCAATCGGGTCTTACCGATTTAAACTCTTTTTTAAATAGGTCTTGAAATATCTTTCTGCACTTCTCTTCATATACTCCGAATGACATCTTTAGTTAACTATTAAGAAATGTTTAAATCAACCGTAACGGTTGATTTAGTCAAGCTTAACAGCCTATCAAGAGTCTTCTTCATTCTCCTCATTCTTCTTTGAATTCTCCTCACTCGGTCTTAACTTTACGTGCTTAGCGACCTTAAAGAGTCCGCTAGCTAACGCTACCAATCTTCCTCCCTTCAGTACCAACATTCCTGCGAAGTTCGACAGTTCGCGTTTAACGAGATCATCGTTCTTCAAGTCTTCATTCAGTGCCTCCACATCATCCACGGGAATAACGTAAGAGATAAGAACTGAGGCCGCAGAGATGGCTGACTCCACCAGACCGGTAGATACCTTCTTACCCATTACGGTCTTGTATCGATTGAAGTACTTCTCCACCTGTTTCGGTGTTAGTCTCTTAATATCTCCAAGACTCATCGCTTTACCTAGAAACTCCTCTGTCGATCCGAGAGATGCGAGTATCGCGAGTGATTCTCTATGAGTCTCCAGATCATCCTCCTCATCAGAGGTCTTATCCTCTTTAACCTCGGGTATGTCCTCGATATAATCTTCAACGTTCGCCATCTTTAAATTACTAAGTCTTCTTTTAAACCGGTATCTCCAGATAACACTCAAACGGATATCTGAGGCAGAGACAGAGTCGAGCGTATCTCTCCTCTTTTAACACTCTGTTAAATAGTCTCTTTGTCTCCGTGTCAAGATCTCCCCCGTAATCATCGAACAGGGTCTTCATTCCGACCTGAGAGGGATTGTGAAAAGTTACCACACATGCGACGTTCTCTCGGAAGGGTTTCGCTATCGAGGTCAACTGCTGTGTTACCACCCATACACTCAATCCGTCGTGTCTTCCCGAGAAAGCGAGGTCGATAAATTTATTAGATCTATGCTTAAGGTCTTTAGAGACGGCGCAGTCATCGAGAATTAAAAGGGTGCTTGTCCCAGAGAAGAGTTCTGACATTGCGGACAGAAGGTCGTTAATCTCTTCACTGTTACTCGAATCCGGAGAGAGGATGAAGAAGCGTTTATCACCTTGGGCAAACCCTCGGTAGGTCCTGTTCTTCGCATAGGTCGGACAGATCAGAACAATGTACTCAAAGACCTTGCGGAAGGGTCCTCGGAACTTCTCTATTAGGTACTCTGTCTTCCCGCAGTTGGTCGGCCCGGTTATGATCATGTTAAAGGGAATCTTATCTCGTAACTCATTCATTTATTTAATATAGGATCGATTTTAACTCTGTGTTCATGATCTCCATAAATGCGTCAGCGACCACGAACATATGACATTGGATTTTTCCCGTTCCACCGACCTTCCTCTTAATCTCAAGTTTCACTCCGTCTCGTGTTGTGTTTATGTGAAGACCTCCTCCGTGAATACCGTTGTCATAGAAGGTTCTCAAATCGATCCAGAGAGCGAACTTGTCTGTGTAGAAATCCTCTTCCTTCACCTTTCCAGAACCGCCCATCCGTCTCTTGATCGATTCCCAAAAGTCGGATGGTACCATCCCCTTTGAGAAGAGTCGGTTGGGCATACCGTCGATGTTGATGTTGATCGATTTAATGTCAGGATTTACAAACTTCTCGGAGTCTCGTTCTCCCTCTTTATAATCCTCTTCAAACAGACAGAGTATACCCGTCATCGACTTTCTCGGAAGATTGATGTGCTCGTTAATTACGCTGCCGTCCGGTTTTGAGATGGGGAAACTTCTGTGAAGAATTACGTTCTCGTAGTAGAATCCTTTACCGACCTTATAGGAAGAGGCGGCCTCACTAGCCAAGTATTCACTCGTGATGCATCGATACTCCAACTCAATGTTCGTCAATTTATAGGTCGGTGGTGTCTTCTCCTTCTCTTTTTTATCGTGATTCACTATCTGATCGACCTTCGGTAGAGAGATCTCAAACAACAGAGGATGAGGAAGAGCCTTCGGATAGAGAGCGCCGTGATCACTCAGTACGGTATGGTCGAGAGGTATAACGTATTTGGTGTTGTGAACTGTGGCGAGGGTTACCTCCTTTGCGTCAGTTGTGCTCTTATCCCCTGCAGGTGTACGAAGTTTTCTCATATTCTCGGATGAGATTCCCTGTTTTAATCTGTCATCTCTATCCTCGAGAAAGAGATCATGGTAGGTCTGAAAGAGATCGTATCTCTCTGTGGTCTGAAGTGTCTCTCCTCCGAAAGAGACCTTGAGCTGTTTAACGAGGTTTCTACCGATGTTATTCACGAGGGTGTTGTTTGCATGACCTCCGACTTTCATGTCAAAGAGAAGTTTAACACTTCCCGGTACGATCACCACGTTTTCTGACAGTTTGGGAATGTTTACGGTAATGTCCTCACCGGGATTCGCTGATGAGGGATTAAATGTGATCCTGTTGAGAGATGACTCCGCCTTAAGGCCGAACGGTTCTCTCGGTACTCGGTTCGGATTGATAATCTCTGCGATAGCGTGCGACATTTTAAAAGAGAGAAAGATTATTTTTAAATGAGTAACGAGAGAATTTTTAAAAAGATTTACTACAGCCCGGAGGGTTATTGGAAAGGGTACTCTGCTGTATCGAAGTTGGGTTCCGCGGCGAATGTCAGTGAGTCTGAGGCGAGAGATTGGTTAGAGAGACAGGCACTTTGGCAGATCTATCTACCTCCACCGAAGTATTTACCGAGACCTCATTGGAGTGTGAGTAGACCGAATGAGATTCACCAAGCGGATCTTCTCTTTCTTCCTCACGATAAGGTTGGAAGAAAGACTTATAGATACGCTTTGGTTGTGATCGATGTTGCAACGAGATATAAAGATGCGGAAGCGTTAACATCGAAAGAGAGTCAAGAGGTAGCGAAGGCCTTTGAGAGTATTTATAAAAGAGAGCTTAAGTGGCCAAAGACACTGATCATCGATCCCGGTAAAGAGTTTATGGGATATGTAACGAAGTTGATGGATAGACATAACGTGAAGATACAGAGAAGCGAAGCTGGTAACCATCGAGCTCAGGCATTCGTTGAGAGGGCGAACAGGACTTTGGGAGAGAGATTATTCTCTCATCAGTATGCGCAGGAGATGGTTAGTGACGAGAGATCGAGAGTCTGGGTTAAGAGGTTGCCCACGGTCATGAAAGCGTTGAACTCTCAGGTGATCAGAATCACAGGAAAGGAACCTGATAAAGCCCTCGGTTTAAAAGAGGTAGAGATTGATCCTTTAAATTACAAAAGACCTGTCGGATTAAAGGAGAAGAGGTTACCCTCAGGGGTTCAGGTAAGGTATCTTCTCTCCCCAGGGGAGGATGAGGGAGGAGAGAGAAGAAGAGCGACCGATCCAATATGGAGTATCGAGATTTATAATATAAATCGTGTGGTGATCTCTACCGAACAGCCTGTTTTATATTATCTTCTCGACGGACCGAAGAGATCGTTTGTGAGAGAAGAGCTTCAAGTCGTTTTGAATGATACCGAATTGCCTCCTTTATAGCCGTAAGCGAAGGTGTGAATGTTATCCTCCCGTATTAATCTCTTATCATCGAACGGAGAGAGAGCGATCTTGTTAACCGTCTCGGTGTACACGGTGTGAAGATGACTTCTTATCACATTCATCTTTCTCATAGCGGGTTTATTATCGAAGAGGCAGTCTTTGTAATCGTCAAAACTTATGGTCTTCTTTATCACCGCCTTCTTCACTCCCTTACACTTCTTTTCTTCGTACGAATCCTCCACTCTATATGAGTAGAGTTTTGCCCTCAAACCAACGAACTCTGCGATCTGCTTCCCTGAGGCTTCGTCTTTAAACATACCGATTACCTTCTTATTCACTCCTGTGGTAATGCCGCTTGGATGATCCTTCGGGTAATTACTCGTGTCGAATCTTAATTCCACATCGGAAGAGATGTCTCTGTAAAAGTCTTTTGTCTGTATCTCGTAGGCGAGGCTGTCCGTGTCTGTGAATAAGAGCTTTGCATTCTCTCCGTACTTGGGTTTGATGTAATTATAGTGAAAATCGTACATCAAGGTCTTACTCAAGTCTAGGATAGACATGCCTAGGTATACGGGTTTGTTAAACTTTAGACTGACCTTCTTCATATGAACAGCCGCAAGATTCTTCGAGAAGATTGTATGGTGTTGATAATTCGGTTTACACGTCAGCTTCTTCGCCTGAGATACTCGAGTGACCAATCTTATGTCGACTCTGTTTCTGATGTTCTCCATAGTCTTACCGAATACGGAGTTATTCATCAACTTAAAGAAGTCTTTCTCAAAATCGTTAGTTGCCTTCGCCCTGAGATTCGTGTTAAGATCGATATACGGCTTTAGCCACGCACACTCATCGAATGTGATCCCTCTGTGAATCTTGGTGAGTTTTAATCCGAGAGATAGATAGAGTTTCAAAGTTTCATGATGAATAACGTACTTTGTCTTGTCATTAAGATTGGGGATTAATTTCTCTACCTTATTCACGGTTACTCTCTCTGGTGCTAACGGATAATCGTTATGAAGGTCATGGAGTTTCTCGGGATAGGTGAGGTCGACCTCAAGTATGCAGGGTTTATTCTTCCAATTCTTCAACTCCTCTTTTTCCATCCATCTAAAACCTTTAGTCGGCAGAGGTTTACACATTGCCCAACCGTAGAGATTGTTTGCATCGAGATAAGAGATGTACTTAGTCGGTTTGTCGGGATCGTAATCTTTCATGTAAGGATTGTTCGCCTTTCCGTATCTCGTAGAGATCATAGAGACACCGCCTCTAATACCTTTCTCTACCATCATTAACATCTCGTAATCATGTAATAACTCAAGTTCGACCTTGGTGATTTTTAAACACGCATCCCATGCAAGACCTGGTGCTGTGTAATAGAATATCGGGTCGAGACGGTAATTATCAAGACAGACATCCCTGAAGTTTTCAAAGACATCAGAGAGCAGAAGAACATCACTCTTTAGATAGAGGTCATGGTAATCTCTCATGGTCTTCATATTGAATGTTTTCCACACCTTCTGTGCGTGTTTATAATCCTCTTCTGTGATGTCACTGTCATTCAATATGGAGTGAAAAGCCTCTTTCGGTGGAAGTGATGTTGAAGAGAGTCTACCGAAGTTATCGAACCAATCGTATGGAAATACACCCTTTCTTTTTATAAGGTCTAACTCATCACCTTCATAAAAGTCTGTAAGATTTTTAAAAGACTCTTTCGGAAGATTCTTTACCAAACTGTCGAGGCTAGTCGCCATGAATTTAAAAGAGTCGATGAATCTTATTTTACGCTTTACCTCTACCTCTTTTTTCTCCTCATTTATGAATTTATCAACAATTATCTCTTTGGTAAATGAGATGTACTTCTCCTCATTACAGGGTATGCAGTCTATCTTTCCCTCTGATTTACCTAGGTTTTTAATGAAGAGATGACTGTCGTAACCGGAGAGATTGTGAAATATGACAGGATAGAATTCGGGTATTTTAAACTTTAAATTACATTTGTTATGGGCTGCTCCTCTAAACTTACCGGTGAGGTGACAATGGTCACGGACCTTTTTATCTTTATCTTTATCTATCTCTTCCTCACAGATGTGACAGTGAGTTGCCTTTTTATAAGTCATCCTGTCCTCCCGCGTCATCACCATCTTCTTTGGTTTTTTAAACTTATTATAAATCTCCTTGATATCCTTCTCCAAAGACTCTATAAATAACCTAGGGATGTTATCATCAGGAGATTCAGCTGTGTAATGTCTAAGGTGAGGTGCTAAAATGTTATCATCAAAGCATTTGATGAGATAACTGAAACCTGATGGACTATGCTTTTGGTACTGATTGGTGAAGCTTTTACCCTCTTCTGGTTGACATGTGTCTATCTTCTCTGTGAAGCATTCAAAATCAGCATAAACAACGAAGGGAACTCTCATCTTCTTATGAAAATGATTGAATTTTATATAGACGGGAAAAGTGTTTCCTTCATCGTCTACTCTGATCGGCATCTCAATCTTGACAGCCTCGTTATTCTGACAGTACTCTTTATGCTTCTCCAGTGATTTTACCGAGGGGAATGAGTTTAAACATCTATAGCAGAAATGCCTCTTATGTTGGTGATTATTAATCCCTGAGGATAACAGTCTTGACATGTTCTTTATCCAGCAGTAGTGATTGGTCTCTTCGTCAGCGATGAGGAGAAGGTTTATCACCTGTTCTTTCTTTTTGCTTATTCTTAAAGGGTAAACAACCTTTTCATAACCGAATACATTGATTGCGTAATTGTTCTGATTCTCAAACTTATCTATCTGTTTAAGTGAGACGGGAAACTCGATACCTGTCCAGTCAAACTTCTCTGAATCTTTTTTCATCTGTTTGCTAAGTCTCTCTCCGTGTTCTTTAGCAGGAAAGACTGCTGAGGTAACCGCCCACTTAAAACACTCATTATCATTCTCATTCTTCACGTTGATGATCGCCTTTTTCATGTATAAACTACTTGGTAACTCAATGTAAGAAGATGCTGAGATAGGATTGTAAGGATTGATGTTGATATCGAGGTGTTCGACTCGATCGAATTGCCAACCGGAACCTCTGTTATTAAAATTCTGAATCAATTCAAAGATTTTATCAGTCATCGTATTATAGAGATCAGAGAGATCGGTTGACTCTGTCACAATCTCCATTTTCGATGCGAAGGAGTATACATTGATGTCTATGTTACCGGTGGTGGGATTCTCTTTGGTAAACCTTACGGTGAGAATTAATTTGACTTTTATCGATCCCTTACTCTTTATGAGATCTATAACCCTCGGTTTTACGTTATTCATAAACGTCTTCTCATCCATGCCGTCTATACCGTTAACTCTGAACGTTTTGAAATAACCCTTTATAGCTGTCTTGTGCTCTCTGGGTGTTAGGAGGTTATCATACCTCTTAAATATACGGTTCACTCTCTCTTTAAGACTATTGACTCTTTCATTCACAGTCTTTTTAATCGGTTCTGGTACTTTAGATATTATCCAGTCTGCAAACTTGTTTATCTCTCTCTTCACCGGCTTTGCAGCCTTTGAGGCAAGATTCTTCAGTTGTGATACTTTAGAGGTATTCGCAGGTTTTGACGGTTCGAGTATGGGAATATCGATCTCAGGTATGGGTTGATCCATTATGTTTTGAAGCTGTGGAGGATCACCCACCGGAGTCAACGCTTGAATCAGCTCCGCTTTACGCAATTTATAATAACCTTTGATGCCTCGCTCTTTGGCAAGGGCTTTCAAATCTTTGACCTTAAGATTCTCCATTGATTATATTGAATGATTAAAATCTTTAAGCCAGTTTTTCAAAAACAAAAATAATTTTTTTCAAAATAAAAAATAAATAATATTTTGGAAAAACTGAATTGTCTTGACTGCGGCCTTCCTACCCTACTAGAGCCAATACAATTGCAATAATTAACATAGTTCACATATGCATTATCTTACATACAGTTATATTTCAATTAACGTTGTCGGGTTAAAGCTCAAGCCTACGAGTCAAGTCCAAATTTTGGCATGGGTATTTAATGGAATTTACATATAAGTGTTGAGGAAATCCACAAGTTTGTATTTTTGCACGTGAAGTATTTGTTTTTTCTTTCCGTGAGACCTTTCTTGTATCTTTTCTTTCGCTGTTACGTGGTTTGGATTATTCTTTTAGAGTAAATGCGGCGAAAAAGGATCTTTTCTTCACAGGTCTGAAAAGAAAGGAAACGCAAAGAACATCGTGTGCTATATCGCTATATCTCATTGGTATTCAGCACGCGTGGAACACTCTACACTCACCCGTACTACCTTTCGGTCTTCTCTTTAAGCGTAAGATTTAATCCAACAATGTTAATTAATTGAAATAGCTGTATACAGTATCTGATCTGGTAACGCGTCATCCAAAAAAGATCAAAGAAACCTCCCTAAACAATGATATGAAGCACACAAAAAACTTTATTTAGACACGGTGGGGTAAACAAAAGAAAAAAGAAGTTGGCACAAAAAAAGTTATTGAATAAGCCTCGAAAGTCTCGCTCTTAATTATATGTAGGTTCGATTGTCAGCCGCTGTTCGAGAAATGAGCCTGTGCTTCCGCAAAGACCGGACTCGAGAATGTCGCGGAAATCGAGCCTAGCTCGTAAGCCGCAGTCTTTTTGTCCTCTCTATACTTAGGATCCTTAAGTAAACGGCATTTTGCAAGGTTGGTTTAAGGGCTCTTTAAAGCGTCCATGCACAAATGTTAAAAGGTTGCCACTGGTCCATATTGCTACCGATACGACGGTTACAATTGCCACGAAAATGTGTCTCTTCCATCGTCGTCTCCAAACAGCCATGACAGCCATATTCTGATAACGAGTCTCGATTGCTAGAGATAAGCTGGTGAAAAACCATTCAATCACCAGCTGAACTGAAGTATGAATGGCAAAAGTCTGCAGCAGCTTTAAAAAGGAATCGTTGTGTAAGTAAATAAACTGATACAGGTACAAATATCCGTTAACAGAAACTATGGCAGTTGATTCAAACAACATGCTCATGATTGCGATATCAGCCATTAGTCTCTCACGGCGAGGAGTACGAAAACTTCCCCAAGGAGCTGATGTTCTTTTCCAGATCAGATGACAAATGTGATCAATCACAACCATGGTGCTTCGTTCTATGACTTCTGCAGCGCCATGAACTACTCCAAGAATAGCGATGGATTTTAAACTGTCTAGATCCGCTTGCAAAACTCGAAACATAACTGCTGAGGCACAATACAACGGCGCTAATATGACAAACGAATATCCCGGATGGGTAATGTTCCTCAACTTCAGGACACAAATTCGCGAGACTGCTTTGAGTGCGACTCCAGTAAGAGGAGCAAAGAGTGCGATTAGCAGGCGTGAGGTGCCCTCCTTACTTTGCTTGTTATACGCTGGATAGATGATAGAGGCAACAGAATTGGCAAGAAGTATAATTGAACACATGGGAACCGTCATTTGTAAGAACAAAGTCAGCTGCTGTTTCCTTGTCCGTCGCATACGGAAGTGACTAGTCACAAGATAACCTTGCCAACATACGCTCAGAGAAAAGATGACGTAGAGTGGGATCTTTTGTAGAGTAGACGGCTTGGAACAAGATATTCCTAGGGCTTGTAGAGCCACACGATAAAATGCATCCAAGAAATATGCCAGGCAAAAGACCACAATTAGTTTCCTTTTCAGGCCCAGTAACTGATACGGACGAAAAAGAAACAGCATGCAGGCAAAGAACCAAGTGTATAGAAAAGCACAAGATATTATATCAGAAATTGATCTCGTCCATTGCACTTTTACTGGAATGGAATTCTTTGGGTAGAATTCACAGTTGGTTATTATTTTGTAGCATAGAAAGGAGACCAACATGAACAGGAAACCTATAGTGATAGCACTTAGTACTGAAATTAAAGCTCCAATGTACATTGATTTACAAACTGTATGGCAAGCAGATGGTCTCAGTCGCTTCCAAGCCATTGCTTCTCGATCTTCATCTTGCTGGCCTTCCTGTGTTTCTTCGTTTTCCTCTGTGGAGCACGCGTTTATCACTCTCACTTCAAGGCTTCTAGACGCTAGATAGCCCAGAGTTGTGGCTTCTCTGTCGCTATATTCTTGATAAATAAGTTCATCAACAGGACGATAATACCATTCTCGACCTGTGCTTTGTAGAGGATCGTAGCCAAAAGACTCTGCCGTGTATTCAGGTTCTTCGGGGTTGTAGTGCTCAGTCACGCCTCGTGTAATACTGAACACGATGTGACCAAACACTTCTATCAATGTACTACTGCTCATTGTTAATCGGAGAACAGACGAAATGCTTCAGTCAAGACTGAAACCCAACAGTATACAAGTAAGGTGAGGCCTTAGGACTAATCAGGAACAAAAGAAATCTGATGACTTGCACAGTTAAAACCGAATCTTCCTGGGTCTCTCGAGTTCCCCCTAATTTCCGCTTTTGTCGTTTCGTTTCGAAGCAATATATAACACTTCATGAATTAGCAGTTTCGATTCCAAAATCAAAGAAAGCCGTGGTAAAGGAAGCACCAAGTCGCTCAAATTCGTTTTAAGTTCTAATCGAATTGTGTGTAATTATCAATCATGTAACACCCTTATTTGGCTCTTTAGTGGCAAATAACATCGGAGTTTCTTCGTCGTCGTGCTTTAAATTTAGAATTTATCAGCTTAATTCCATAGCTGATATCGTAAAGATGATATTAATGTTCCTTATAACATCAGGTTCCGTAGTAGCGAACCAGTCCTCCGAAAATAGCGAGTCCTCAAAACTTACGGTTACGATAACGTTTATTGTTCAGTGAAAAACCCTAAACTGAAATAACCAATAAAAGAACAAAGTTAAGGAGGCGATATATTTTGAGTACATTTGTACCTAATAAAATGAGTATTATAATAATTTCATCGGGCGTTGTGGCGTATTTTTCCGGCTAAAATGGAGATTTCAGCGTGCTAAAATATAAGCCCGCTTCCTTGGACCAATCAGAAACAAGAAAATAAGGAAGCCAGTCAAATAGAACTGACAATTCAACTGTTCAAGCCGTTTTCTTGCTCGCTGGCAAGCAGCACTTCGAGCTCTGTTTAATTTGAGTCGAGGCGACTTTTATCTGCAGCACTGTTTTTGACGTTTATAACAAAAAGGGGCGGGAAAACCTAACGACGAAGCAAATTCTTAGGAGAAAGACTAACGTCCAACTAACGTGTAAGTCGATGGCGTCCGTTTAGCGACACTTTTTCTACCAAAACAAGCACTGAAGCAATCACCCAGCTGCAGAATCGAGTTGGAACCGTGCTGTTAGGGACGGACCATTATTTTTTCTGGAGGGAGGGGGGGGGGGGTTATGAAATATATTGAAAAAATTGTTTGAAGGGCCTAAAATGACAAAAGAACAAAAGAACAAGAACAAACAAAAGGCAGTATGGGTAGAGGTATTGAGCTACTGCGCGTGTTGAATACTAATGAGATATAACGACATGACAAACGCGAATTTGCACGTTTTCTTTCTCTTCAGACATGTAAAAACAAGGGTCGTTTAGCCACTCTGAATTTTAGAAGAATTTTCTTAACTCAAAGGCATGCGACAGTAAAAGTAAAGCTACAGATATAGGCCAACTTTCGGTTTTGTCGCGTGCACTTTGGTGCCTTTTTTCGACCTTTCTCGAAATAGCTTTATATACTCACATCAAGTACTCAGAGCAGAGCTTCAACCTCAGAGTAATGTTCTCGATGAAAGGCTCGCTTACCAATTATGGCATCGACCGTCTACGAAAAGCAAATTAGCGATGACGTAGTGAAGCACAGATACGATATCAAAGGAGCGCTGATCTATTTGAATCTCCGTCACTTCCCTGCTTAAGTATTTTTGTCCGTTTACACGATAAAGCAGGAAAACGATAAAGTGGTAATTGTATTTTTAACTTACAGTTGTCACTGGGTCGCGTGCACTCAAATTAAGTAGTTTTCTTCTTTACAAATGGTCCGTCCCTTATTGATAGCTATCTATCTAAGATGAATGTCACAATTTTTTCGCTGTTTTGTCGCCTGTTTTCGTATACTTTAAATAACTTGATATCTTTGGTTCAATTCTCGAAGAGTTTCATAATCTTTTATTCGGTTCGATCCTTGGTGGAGATAAGGCTAATTTGATTGGTCGGGGCAATTTGTTGGCGATAAATTGAGGAGCGAATCGGTAATGTACAGGCAAGCACTGCACAAGCATGTTTTATAGTCAGAACCTATTTTTATAAAACGTTTTGGAAAACAAAATGATGGGTAATATATTAGCTTGTTTAATTAAAGTACTGCTGATATAATTCGTTTCGCTTGTAATCGTTTATAGGTTGCCATTTCGTTCATAAAATCGGGCAGGACACAAATCTGTGCAGCAGTCGCAGATTTCTCCGAATCGGCAGACTTGTTGGATTGCTATTCACATGCACATTCGCATCCGGATGGTGCACCATTCACCAATTTACTTCCCGATTTTTGCTGTGGCCGACGGTGGTGTTGCGTTCTTCTGTTCTTGAACACACTTTGCTCCCATAGTGCCTCGCTCCATCCAAGAATATGAAGGGCACCAGCAGCCTGACAAAATACTGAGAGGGGGGGGGGGG
The DNA here is from genome assembly GCA_963693305.1 of Meandrina meandrites. NCBI lineage: Eukaryota > Metazoa > Cnidaria > Anthozoa > Scleractinia > Meandrinidae > Meandrina > Meandrina meandrites. The sequence goes on along the minus strand of OY855911.1, from coordinate 24,825,209 downwards.
GGGGGGGTACATGTGAAATACACATATTTCCTGTGATATTGAAATTACAATTTGAAGTTAAAAATTATAGTAGATGGACACCAAAACAGTCCCTTGACAACCGGGGGTGCTCTTGCATGGGGGTCAATTGTCTGGTGATGTTCCAAAAATAATTTTCTTTTTTTCTATCCCTTCTTAAAACCTCTTAAAATTTCACTCAAATTCGCGTTTACCCGCCTTAATTTGCCAGATTACGTTAGAAACGTGTACAAGGGTATACAAGCCCAGGTGGAAATGCAACCAGAATAAAACAATAAAAGATAAAGCTAAAGCAACTTTTTTTATACACGGTTTGTGCTTAACTAGAAGCTTGTGGGGCCGTGTATATGAAACAAATACTAAACAAACATAACATATTGACTAAAGATAACATGGTTAAAAACGCAACTGACAGGAGACAGACCAGTTGGCTATTTACAGGCATAACCGAGGAGTTGACCTCGGGACAACCGAGAACAAATCCAGCCAGTGGTCACAGCGGGACTTGAACCCGGGACCTCCGGATTTCAAGTCCAGCGCTCTAACCACTCGGCCACGCTGCCTCCACAGGAATTAATTACGCAACGAAGCGTACAGATGCACAGTTAACGGTTACCCTAATAGAGAAATATTTCGTCCTCTTGTGTTCCGTAAATAAAAATGTAATCACTTCACTATGTACATAAAGATGTCCGGCGTCATTGAGTTACAAGATGAGCCTCCTTTGCGCTTTTAAAAGATTGTAAGCGTATTGCACTTGGCATCAAGATTCGAACAAAAGCAAAAACGTGACGAACATAACGGACTTCGGTTGTGAAATAACATTCAAATAGTGTTTATTGAGTAACACATTTACGTCATCCTTTGTTCTCTTTTGTTTAACTTAAGAAAGGGCCACCGCTTCCACCCTTCAGGAACACAGCCATTAAAAATTCAATTAATACAGTACAATATCAGATTGTTTCTCAAGGGAGGCCCAGACAATTCATCGCGATTGTAAATCGAAAGCTTTTGTTATGCTGCGCAATTTGATTGGCCGTGTGTTAAGTCTGTTAACGGTGTTTGCGTTTGTTCAGAAACCTACTTAAATTCTGTCGCAACCGCTCACAGCCGCTTAACTTCCAGCACATTTGAAACCATTTGGCGAACTGGTTTGCTTAGAGTTCTTTAAGACGAAAACGCGACTTTTCTTCTCTAACATGGTTCAACAAAGTGATTTTGATGGCAACACCTCTCACGATTCAACACAAGTCAGCGTAGATCTCGATGTCACCACAGCAAGCGGTGGACAATTTGAAAACGAGGTACAGTACTACGAGATAAGATTAATAACCTACAGTACACAGGTCAAACAAAAATTAAACTCTTTAAAATATCTTTAACTTATTCCTCTACATATCGCATTCATCGGCTTTCGAAATAAGTTGATTTTTTGGCAGAAAATGAGCACAACGGAGTTTATTTGATTTCAACCGTCGTTTTATAACGGTCGAAATGTTCTTCAGGACCTTCTATGCACATTTTCATGGAAAGTCGCAGATCAGATAGAGAGCAAGAGCATCGCTGTTTCACGGCCTAGTTTTGGTCCTGAAAGAGTCGTTGCCACCAAAATTACAGAATTGCATTTCAACCGAACTAATTGTAAGAAAGTGCGAGCACATGGTAAAATTTGTCGGTCAAAACAAAGGGCTGATTCTGGACAAATTCTTTACATTTCAAAGTCGTTAGTCATACCTGGTTAGCTGAGGTGGTACCTGTTTGTTCTTCACAGATAGAGCAATTACGCTATATATGAGTCTCATGTTCATACAATGTTTACAATCTGTTAGTAACATTGGTTTACGTTTTGCCATCATGTCACCATGTCACACGAGGATCTAGCTAGCCAAAAACGATTATAAGAAGTGACCCGCATGTACCTGGCTGCTCGGAGTCAAACCTTGATTCAGACAACATGGCTCAAACTGTTATTTAAGTCTGTGAATGAAGCATCAGCGAGTGACTTTCAGACGAGATCTTGTACTTTTCCTTTCAGTATGGTCATTCAAATGAAAACCTGAATGATATTTTCGTATGGTGTTTCTTGTTCAATATTTAATAAATCAAATCCGAGAGTTTTCCTACTAGAACTTTAGCGCTGCTGGGACTATAAGAGGTAAAACATTTTTGTTCAGTTGTTCTTCGAGTTACAGACACCAAGAAACAACATGAATTTTTATCGAATTACATTTTCTTTGTTTAAATATAGAAGGTATGTATCAAATGAGTCGTTATACTTTTGGACCTAAATGGTAATTAAGACGGATTCCGCTGAAAGTTCACGGCTAAACTGACCAATCAGCTTCAGCGGACCAGATCTATATATCATCATCGACTAGCAAGAACTTTTCACTTGACACGAAAATAATGTCTGCTTAGGTTGTCGAAATGACAGTCACCAAAAACAGTTCTCTTCAAAGCTTCTCTCACCCGGACGATCATACTATACGAACTAAGAACGTATATGTTGCAGTTAATTTTTTTCTTCAGTTAATTTTTATTTTTCCTTTGTTTTAAACTCAATATCATACATTACCATACCCAGAAACAAAGGAAGAATAAAATTTAACTGAAGAAAAAAATTAACTGCAACATATATGTACATTCGCGTTCATATTTCTCTTTCCGCAGTTTTCTTCGCCTGTTCAGCGATCTAAAAAATGGAGATGCTATGACCAGTCTAGACAAGACGTATATTTTTTTCCGACTACGTATAATGAGCTCGTTATACGACTCAACCTACAGCCTGTTCCAATTTTAGTCCGAAATTTCTATCATCCAATTCTTTCCCCAAATTGAGCAATGCGTACGTCTTATTATATATACAAACTACCAGTAATTTTTCTTCCACGATACCAGTAAATTCTACAACTTTCGTGGAACGTATCGATTAGAAACTCCTATTGGCTCAAACTAAAAAACTAATATTATTGTTGTCAAAACAGGTAACCAAAGATTACAGTAAAATCCCCTTTCAGGAAAAAGAAATTAGATTCAAAATTCACAAATACAAAACGTTTGAAGCGTTGTTGATATCATTTTGGGTAACTTCGCGAAATTGAAACGTAGATCCTCGCAAACATCACTGAAATTACGAATTCACAGCGGCATAAAAAGGAGGTTAACAACGAACATTCAGTCTGCGGGTTTTCCGGCGTTTAATAAATAATTCATGCTGTAAATTAATTCAAGGAGCGACATGCACGCGGAAACAGTTTTGCGCCGACATAGTCCGAAGAGATTTTTGTGCCATTGAACATGCATCGCTACCATTTTGCTAAATCGAAGCCGTCAAATCCTCGATTTCAATCCGCAGTATCACCACCAAAATCTGTGTCTAAGGAGCCAGCTACCTATGTTTCGGAAGTGACCGTAAGTTGCTTTATTGTGACTAGAGTGATTCGACGATTTAGAGGCGCAGATAATCCTTGAAACAGTTCACTATCTGTTATCAATGCTTTTGAGATTTCAGCTAAAGAAACATTTATGTGACGTTCTTGCTACGTTTCCCCTACAGATTCAACTTGGCGGAAACACGAGTGTAAAACTCAGCCCCAAAAAGGTAAGCTCTCTGACGGATATAATTTCGACTCTAGTTAGTTCGGAAGGATCTACCATATGATTTCTAACATTTCCCCCAAACACTTTCTCATATGAAAGGAAAGCGATTTGCGACTGAGAGATACATACATGTATGCTCAGGTTTTGCCATAAACGCCTGCAAACAGAGGAAATCGAGACTTATGTACAATATAACTCGGTTATTTACTAGAAAAATATTTTTCGCCTTCAAATGCCATTTTATTATGTTTAAAGCTTGCATGTTATTCTGCGAGTTATTGAAACTTTGGATTCCACTTCTCATATATATATGTTCACTGGTCTTGTGGTAATTTGTAACTGTAAATTTTAATTTAGGCACTGGTCAAATCATAAATCAAAGAAACCAAACTCTTAAACTCTGATTTGGTCCGCCTTTAAAGCCTTTTTGAATATTTATGTTTGAAAACAGCTTGTTTTTTTTGGCTCGCGGCGGGAACGTTTTCGCTCAAAAGAGTCACAAAAGCCAACACCTGTACTCCTTGAAAAACATGAATAGATTGGATTTCTTTTTCATTTCAGATTTGCTCTCTCCGCTTTTCAGCAAAAGGTTAAAGAAAAAGGACAAAATGCCAAAATTTGAAAGAGTGAAATCTTTAATTGCTAGCATCCATTTCTAAGCCACAAAGGTTAATTTACTATTACACCGCGGTAGAGAGCCGGTCTACCTCGAATAATTTTAAATTCTGTGTGGCGTCTGCGCGAGAAGACCCCCTAACTGTTACATTTAAATGTAAATTCAGAAACGTGTAATTATTATTCGGTTATGATCCGCAAATCTTCGTTGATATCCAGAACTCCGTCAGGAACTTTTAAACAGATCTGTATCTCATACCAATCTAAAGCATATTTCCAAGTGTTAGCTCCAATAACGTGCTTTGTGGTCTTAAGTAGAATTTTCTTTCTTGAGTTTTTCTAGTTTGTTTTCTTTTTTCATCATGAACATTTTTTATTGTTATTACAAAACAAAACAAAAAATCTGCTTACAGCATTACTTATAATACAAACATTAACATTGCTTGCGTTGTTCATGAAGTTCACAAGTTTAAATTGTTGTGAGTGGGAAACGTTCAATTTGACATTTAAAATGGTTACATTTACAGCTAGCTAAATTATAGACAACGTGACGAAAACAGCTGTACAAGAAATGTTCAAGCTGATATATATGTGTAAGAAAATTGGAAAACTGAGAGCTTTCACGTCTAGGCTACAGAAAAAAGCCGGATCGGCAGCGACATCCTCGTCTCTTCCGATTTGAATCAAAACAAACTATACGTTTTGAGGACCAGGTTGCAAATTTAAAAATTGTGTTTGGCCTACGAAAAATTGACTTAGTTCCGATCCATGCTAGGCGAGAACTGTTTGCTTCCTACGACACTACAAATTCTAAACTTTATATGTTTATAATTAAAAATGTTCTCTTGAATTGCCAGAAAATGTTAAACATTATCGTTGTTTTCAATTTACTTGACAGTTGTCCACCTCCCAAACAAGCCTATCGCCTCAACGGAAAGAAAGCAGTAATTCTCCCTCTACTCCTGAGAAAAACATCTCCAAGGAGAGCTTGTCCGCCTTAGTGGGGAGTCAGGTGTCAAAAAAGCCCGTGGAGGGTACGCCAAGGACCTCCACACCAGAACTGCGAAAGTCTGTAAGCCCACGAATTGGACAGCAATCCATCAGCGGTTTCCATCATGAGAGTATCTTGTCGAAGGTGGAGAGCCATCCAAATAGACGAAAAACGTTTTATGTAAGTGCGACTATTTTGATTCACGTTTGCTTTGGTTTCGTATGACTACGCTTAGTGATTAATTTTTAAATCTCACGCCACTTTCTTAACCAATCAGAAAGCCAAAACCAATCTTTACTCGCATACAAACGTTTTCCCGCGCTTCGTGCCGGCTACATGTATTTGCTTCGAGTTTTGATTGGTTTACTGGATTGCCTGGGTCTTTTGTGATTGGTCAGAGTGACTGCTACGATTCACGCTTAAACAAAAAATTCCGTCTCTAGTAAGTAGTTATCGATGGTATTATAGGTGGCAAAGGGTGCCATGTAAAGAGTGATATACATTTAATTTCTCCTTACAATACCAATAAACTATCAAGCAGACAGTTATGAGAATTAGGATAGTCGTCAACGCAAGTTAAATTCGCTAAATTCTCAGAACTGGCTTTAAAAGCAATGTTTGGCAAACGTTTAGAGTGGAGAATGTCATTTCAAGCACATATATACGGCTGTTTTGTGAAAGGTTGTCGGAAAATGATGAAGTGCAAAAGTCCACGTGACAATTCCAGAAGGTAATCTGGGTAATCGTCTCTTTGATGTGTTCAATAAATTTTAATAAGTCCGGTTACATACATCAAGCCCACGATGCCTCGTCCGTACAGTGACAATCTTAGATGACGGGCCTTATGGATAAGAGTTTTTAGGATATAGCGTGGGTAACTGTCCACAATGCCTTTCGGGATTGCCACGTGCACCTTTACGATTTTTTTCTGACAACCTTTTACGAAATAGCTGTATACTACACTGTTTGTTTAAAGCTATTTTCGGGTTCGACAATTAATTCCGACTTTCATTGTGGGGTTTTTAATCCTGCAGTTCACTTATTATTAAGTTTATAAATTCGAATGCTAATTCTGCGTTGCATGTTATTTATTATCACACATCACAACTCGCATGAATTGAGTTTGGGATTCAAACTAATGAAAAACAATCACTTTGCACCTAAAAAGCTAAGTAAAAAGCTTTTCCGTCTTGTTGGAACCAAAAACAAGTAATAACTAAATAAATCAAAGCTTAAAATTCTTTCTTAATGGTGGTCGGATTATTTTGAAACCGCGGGAGGGCGGCATACGAAAGCACTTGAAAAAGGGACCAACTGTGGAAAAAAAATTGGAGACAACAAAAAGAGACGCTCATGAAACAAGGCATTGGCTCGCTTTTAGAACAATTCCCACAAAAGGACGCTTAGCTATAAAATGTTAAGAATGCTGAAAAGTTAAATCAGCTTACGCGCCTTTCTAAACAACTCGGTTTTACAAAATACCATGCAGAGACACTTCACACGTTCGCTGTCAAAGTTTTAAGCTGCAGTAGGAAGAAGTTGCCTGTTTCCAAGCGGTGTTCTATTGACGCAAAGTTTGGATGGTAATTATATCGTTTTTGTTTCTGTAATTTCTCGCTTTGTTGAGTTAAAACAACACTAATTTATTAGAATGATATATTGTGGTTTCACGTCTAAAGTAATTATCCTTTTATTGCGGCCATTAATTACAATCACTCAAGAAGAAAGAGTTGCCAGTTTCCACGTGCACGCAGTCTTCTACTCACTGTTTGGATGGTAATCATCACCGATATCATGTTTGTTTTTCTAATTTCTCGCTTTGTTGAGTTAAAACGACACTATTTATTCAAATGCTTTATTGTAGTTTCGCATAGAATTGGAAGTAATTATCGTTTTATTGTGGGCACAATCGTTCAATTACGGGTGAATGAATTAGCCGCTCAAGCATCTTGTTTAACTTTCTGTGTGCTACTTGAAAGTTCTTGCAACATGAATTCAGTGAATGAAAGTAGCCTTCTCGGAGCGGTTTATGCTAGAATCGATTCCCCGACTGAGTTCCTGTTTAATTTGGGAAATTGCGTTAAATACAATACCAAGGAACCGCAAACAACTGTGGGCCAGAACTTTGTACTCAATATATAAGGATTGGCAAAGCAACTGATGTATGACTTCCTTCCTATTACATTGGTTACCGTGCAGCTGTACAGTGAAGAACAGCCACTATAATAAACTGTGTGCACGTGTCGAGTCAAAGAAGCGTATCACGATGCTAAGTCGTTTTTATGCCATGTACAGAACATCTTTCAAATCGTGGTGAACCTCAAAGTGTAAAGTACAGTAACCTAAAAAAGGTTAATCTAACTGGTAACAAACATAACATGAGTTTACAGGACAGCAAAAAAGCTAGCAACATTAATATTATAAACGAGGGGAACGCGCAAACGACGAAGGATCAAAACATATTCTCAGTGACCTCCTACTGTGATAGTTGGTCCTGTTAAACCTGTTTTTTAGTGCGTCAACAATATACAGATTAACATTTGCGTCAGCTGTGTTTCTTAGAGGCGTTTACTGTAAAGTTCGTATGATTTACCTAAGGCTCCATGTCCCATTGTTTGTGAGAGGCACGAAATAAGATTGTCTTTTGTATTTATAGTTTAACAAAAATAATGTACGAGGAAGATATATTCATCCCGTCACGAGTGAGGGACAAACAAAACAACCTGATTCCCCGACGGGAATGGAACCCATGACCTCCTGAACACCAGCTCGGCGTTTGGGAGATCATGGGTTCAATTCCCTTCGTGGACTGAGATTTTTCTTTGTCCCACGCTCGTGACACAATGAATATTACTTCTTTCCCATTTCACTACCGGCTTGAAATTTACCATCTTTCTTTATTTATCAATTATCAAAAATAACATATTCTTGTTTTCATAATGTCGTAGGATTCTGCAGCCACCAACGGTGTAGATTCGACACAAGAGAAAATCAGTATCCCTCCATTAGAGTTCACAAGCCAACAGCCAAATGGCGATGACCTTTCACTGAAGAAACACTGGTACTATGAAATACTCCAGCGGATGGAGGACTTGAGCTGGAGTTATCAAAACTTGGAGGTGGAATATTCCTTCTTGGAGAAGCTTATGGCAGAACAAAAGGAGGATTTGAAAAAAGCAAAGAGCTGGAGCAAACATTTACGAAGTCCACAAAACGCGTCGCGCAGAGCGAACAAGGTTCACTGACTGTAGATGATATGAACCTCTTGTATGAACGTTATCTGGCATATTGGTAACATGTACAGACTAGTTTGTCTTATTTTTAAGGATTTGGATAGATAATGTAACGCGGGCAAAACACAACACGATAGCGGTGGGGCTGCTGATAAATTATTAAGATCTTACTGTCTCGTTATGATTCATTGCATTGTAAAGAAAGCCATTAACGACAATGTAAAACGTTATCAGCTAATAGATTACTGTCCTACTAACTGAAATGCATCGGATGATGTGTAGGGAGATATGCTATTCAAATCGAGTTTGTAACTGCATGGTTAAGATTTTATAAATTTATGTCATTAATTTAGTAGTTAGGGTGATATCATAATTTTGGACATTACTTTGTAGAATAGAACAATACTCAGGCTCCCAAAGTGGAGGCCTCTAGAGGTCTGGAGTCCACAGAGCTTTGTTTTGGAACCCATGCCAGAGCCCAAGAATTTATTTTCTTGTAACACCGACAAAAATGACAATTCCTTTTCCTTAAAGCTCTGAGGTATTGTAGTGGGGTTTTTAATTTTAAAGCTCGAGGTCTGGAGCCCTTTACTTTTTTAGGACCCTGAGTATTTTGAAAAAAGTTCATCGATGGCTCCATGATTCATCTCTGGGGACACATGAGCTCTTTTAATGACTTTTAAAGCAGTTTTGACATTTCAGAAGCTAAACATTGTCATTTAACATTTTGTGAGTATAAATATCTCTCAATCAGTGCAAGTCAGTTGATGGAAAAAGTACCACGAACATCACACCATTCCCTCTTGTTAAATAAAGCTTTTCTCAATCATGCTCTTTTAAATTAGCTATGATATGCGTAGATTATTTGTTTAGGTATATGGAATTTTATGAGGGTAGATAAATTTTAAAAAGTTTTATTTTTCTCTTTTTCGGAGTAATCTATTTATTGATATTGCTAATTTGAATCGCTTCATTTATTCAATAAATTTTCCCAATTAGAAATTGTGACAATTTTGTTTATTGAACATGAAATTAATTCTAGTAAAAATCCTTTGTAGTAGACTCGACGTCACTCACAAGGACATCATGTACTAAAACGTCCACTTCAGTTCACGCGTACAGTTAATCCCGAAATGTCCCAGTTAATAGGGCAACATTTTTGTTCAACTTGTCGTGCAGCATTGTTGCATTGCTGCCTTGTAAGTTGTAAAGTGTTGTTGATCGTACATGTATTAGCTCCCATACAAAATTAAACTCATGTTTGATCTATTTCGTTCAAAATATTGCCGAATTTGAATTGCAACACGGTAATACGCGTAAATTAAATCACTTTACAACTTGCAATGTATGGTCAAGTAACAATGTTGCGAGACACTTAAACTTACAACACCTGACAATCCATAGTGATTGTCGGAACTAACACATCTCGTACCCGGGGAAAAGCAAGTCCTAGCTAAATAGTTTTGGAGAAACAGAATCGTGAAGTCATTCTCATTAAAGGGGCTTTGTCACGGATTTAAACAGATTTTTGAATAGTCCAAAAATATTACTTGTGTCATTGGAAACCTAAAAATAATGATCCATTTTTATTGAAAAAAAAACTGCTATATCAGAGCACTGAAACCGTTAACAAGCGTCGTTGGCTGCGGATGGTGAGGTAAAGGTAAAGTCTGCTTACGAGCCAAGGGGCCCATCAGGCCACGCGCGGAGCTTATCCCGGTTTCCGTAGCATGAAGCGACTAGGAGTATTTCTACTCCCCCCTGGATGGGATGCTAGTCCATCGCAGGGTTACCTCCAGCAGTACATTCGCCGGTACCCATTTATACACCTGGGTGGAGAGAGGCACTATGAGAGTGAGGTGTCTTGCCCAAGAACACAACGCAATGCCCCGGCCAGGGCTCGAACCCGGATGGCCCGATCCGGAGACCAGCGCACAAACCATTAGGCCACCGCGCCTCCCACCGCTGCGGATGGATAGGATGGAAATGGTTACAACTTGAAAAATTGAGGCTAAGCTTTTCAACTTGTTTCCGTGCATCTTCAAAACAAATCGATATTTATAGCCGTGGTTTGATTATTCTCCACAATTTATGGTTATATCTTCATTCAGATGTTCAATGATAAGATTTTTCGTTTAACCACTAATTTCAGGAGTGTTTTGTTGTTGCTTCAGTATGATCTTGCATGCACCTGGCTAATCCAACGGAAAATATTCTTAAACGGGTTTCAATTGAGTGTCATAAAACTAAAACCAAAGCAATCGCTGTGACCAATCACAAAAGGCACAGACAATACAGAGAACCAATCAAAGCTCGAAGCAAATACACATGTCGCTGACAAGAAGCGCGGGAAAACGTGTGTGCGCGAGCTGCGATTAGTTTTAATGCTTGACTTCAGATTGGTTGAGAAAATGGGGCGAGATTTTTAAACAATCACTAATCACCTATTCCATGTATGATATCAGAGCCTGAAACAGGTCGGCACCGAAATAAGGTAATAAAACGATTCGGAAATTTTTTACCGTTTTTATTGATCAAATAACTGACGTCATTATTAATCAGGATACCAAAAGATCATCTAATTAACTGGATTAGAAGCGCGCGAATTAATAGAACAAAGATGACGTAATAATCTTAATGTTCTTTAATGGCTAACGTTTTGAAGCTACATTAACCTACAGAAGGGAAAGAAGAGGGGTTGTTGTATCAAACAAAGAGGTATGAGAAACTATTATTACTGTTTTTCTGATAAATCATTTTCGAAGATCTCAATACTGTATATTGCTCTCCACTCTACATTCTTTTCGATGGAACAAAGTTCTTCTGCGCGTGCCTAATGATCTAAATAGACAATGTAAATTCTTCAATCACGAAGAATAATCCAGATAGAATTTCGGTGGACGTTTTACTCTCTAGTATCCATCACTGAAAACAATCACGATAATTTGAATTTCTTAAATTGAAAAGCACCGTATACTCTTTTCATAGTGCATGCGACTGAAGAAACAAATCGGACGAAATCAATGTGCGTGACTTTACAAAAAAATAAGCACATTATAGATTTGTTTCCTCACTGAAGCCAGTGAAATGACTGAGCGCGCGCAGTGTGAGCAGAAAAAGACGCATACTATTAGCACAAGAGCATAAATTATCGCAATTTTCTAATCCGGGAGTTGTCGGCTATTTCTCCTTATTGGAAAGAAAAAAATAATCGGGAAACACTTCGGGAATCATTCCTCGTTGATTTGCCCAGCACATAATAGTTGAAAACTGCGTAGCGTATTTTATGCTAAAAATAATTGTTAATGTTTCTAAATGACGATAATGGCGGTATAAAATGCACCGACGTTTCGGCAATACTGCCTTCTTCAGGGTGGCACGAAGAAAATTCTTCAGGGTGCCACCCTAAAGAAGGCAGTATTGCCGAAACGTCGGTGCATTTTATACCGCCATTTAGCGTCATTTAGAAACATTAACAATTATTTTTGCCCAGCACATAGCCTGACTCCTCGTTAACAACAGATTCATACAGAATGAGCGCAATTTCTAAAAATAGCGCTCGTCTAATATGGTTACGTACTTTACATAACTTGCTTCGGCTTTCGCCCTCAAAGGCTTACGATTATGCTTAGCTTACGACAAGTTTTTCCTCCCATCTCTACTGGAAACCAGTTAACAAGTCATTTTAAGACTAAAATGATGTTCAGTGCAATTCCCGTAGAATGAGCGAAAGTTATACTACAAAGCACTGACCGTAAAGGTTGCTTGGCAACAAGTCGTCGCAATTTGGCGGCGGGGTTAACAGTGGTTGGAGCCGAGTAAATACGCCAAGCACAACAAACTGAGAAGTTTATATAAAATCCGTCCTGAGTGGCTTTACGAATTTTTAGCGATTCACGACGCTAAAGCATCGTTCTTCCACTATTACTGAACAATTCAAAGCGTTTCAGCAAAGTTTGCTTTATTGTTTGATCAAATATTTATCGGGCCGTAAAGTTTACTCTTGCGTGCATGTTTTACAATTAATAGTAAAAAAGTGTTTTGTTTGAAGATGCCTGTTTTTCTTAAATTATGGTTGAATAAAGTTCTGCTACTGATGAGAAAGTGAAAGAGCTTTACAATAACAAATTTGAGAAAGTATAACGACGTCAGGATTATGTGTTTGTGCTCATCGGCTTGATAATTGAAAAGATAGCGTGATAATTCGGATAACAGAAAGCGCAAAATGAATTATGTTGACTGTTTGATGAACTTTTAAACAAGCGAGCCTTTTCGCTGCTGTTTATAGAGATTATGGGTGAAAAATTCCGTTGCTGGCAATTGAACGGCTTCATAAAAGATATTTTCTCTTAAACTTGTCATAAGAGAGGTTCCTAAACATTCTTTGAAGCTATGCAAGTTTTCTAATTAGTGTGTGCTTTGGTCCGACCCTTCGCTAGTAATCATTGCTTTTGTTTTACAGCGGAGAGCTAATGGAATTTTAAACTGTTTCAGCAGTAAAGAGACTTAAAATGTTTCAGCTCATAGTTTAGAAAGGTTGCTTTTGGAATGTTAAAATTCTCAACTTACGTCTTAAAATGAGGTTCACTTCGCTGCACCAAATCACGAATATTCAAGACAGATTTTAATTTGAACTAAATGTTTTGTTTCACCCACGGAAAAACGATAAGAACATCAATCCATTGTTCGTATCATTGGTTTCTTAATTTTACACAGGAGAAAGATTCTTTCTTCCATTCCTGCTGTTTGCGTAAGAATTTCGTGCGCACAGGGCGAATGTTGACGTTCCTAAGCCACTGAAAAGAGCCCACATTTCGTCCAATTTAGATGTTAGGCAGATCCAACAGAGAAATTATAATAAGCCAATAAAACCAGGGATTTGCGGGATTACTTTGCAGAGGAACGCGCCAATGACAACCTGGTCTACTTGGCATTGAATTGAGTACAAAACAATTGCTAATGTGTTGAACAATTAATCCAGGCACACAATTGTAAGCCCACTTAAATCATCTCAAAACCATGGAAAATTAAACAGATCGCGTTCTATTGCTAAAATAGATTTGTTTATAGCTAACCACGCTTAGCAACGCATTAAATGTACCAAACATCAAACATCGACAGAAGTTTTCATCATAAATGTAATAGATTTTTGTTTAGTGTTTCGCTTTTATCTATCTGTGTTTAATTGGTTTACTTGCGCTCACAATAACTCGTTTTGAGCGATAAGAGATGTGCCTCTCTCGCATTATTTTGGAAATTTATTTCGGTGAGTAGTTATCGAGTTATCGCCCCAAAACTGGGTAAAGTTTCGACAAATAGCAAAAAATGCACACGAAGCAAGATGTGTTCAACTTATACATGCCGAATTCAAGCGATCCGCGTATGTCATCCTGGTAAGCGCAAACAAGATTCGTTCACTTTTCTGTTCGTTCTGAGTCGTGATGTTGTCTGTTGAACTTAGTACCGCAAAAGATAGCTGCAGGCAGGTTTTTAGAACCTACGCGTAACTTATAAGGCTTTTATTCCCTGGGAAATATAACAGGTGCCGGACCGTGCAATAACTTCTTGTATCAGGTGTCTTGAAAACTAATATTATCGGCAATGCCGGGTGCACCATTGGTTTTCTGAATCTCCAGCCGTGAGGACTCATAAACCATTCAGCACTAATGGAAGGTTTAAAACTTCAACAATGGAGTATTTATAGAAACTCGATACCACCTGCCTGAAAACAGGCGAAAGATAAATTAAAGAACTTTACGTTATTACAAAACGAAATTAACTAGGGATATGTTGGAAAATGAAACAATGCTGCTGTAAAAATGTCCTTTCTGATTGTCTTTCACACACAATCCTTGAAGCTCGTTGAAAATGTTAATGTTCTGTACTAGCTTAAAGAATAAGTAATCGCTGATTATCACACATCAGCGAAGCAGTTACTTCTGACAGAATACTGCTACAATAAACACGATGAAAGGCTTCTAATTGGAGGCTAAAGTTTATTAAGTATTGATGAATACTTTCTTTCCGCTCTGAACGAAGGAATAACTACTCCTTTCTTTAATTTTTCTACTCTTATTTTTACTCATTCTATGTGACGCTAAGTTATTTCTGCTAAAAAGAAATGTTTTCGTCTCTACAAAACAGACGAAGCACGTGGATTTTTTCAGACGACCGGAAGTGAGAGTTTCACGACGGCGGATTTACCGTAGCCAATCAAAGAGCAACATTTCGACAGCTTGTTGCTTTTTGCACCAATAGGCGCTTGAGTGGTGGGGCCGCACGGTAACTTAGCAACCACAGACGCCACCGGATATAAAGCGATCTTTGGTTACACAAAACAGACATATTTTCACACTCTGCGATAGCAAGTTTCTAGGAGTTCGTAAAGAACTTCTCGGCGAGATTTTTCATCAAGTTTTCTTTTTATAATTCGTGCAGAAGAAGTCATCGGTGGACATACTACGCGATATGACTCAATCATTTGTGGAAACAGCGAAGTATCTATCTTCCTCGACCTTCGATGCTCCGCCGTATCTAAGGCCGCCCGGCGGACCTTACGAAACAACATACACAGCTTCATTCCAAACTGGCAGACCGTACACATCGCCGCATTATTCGCTCAGGCCGCTGTCGAGGTCTTTCGAATTTCCTTCTAAGATCCTGAACGGATCATCCTCTGGATTAGAACATTTGCCGTACACTGCGGTGACCCAGCGAGCGATTCATAAGTACTCGCCACAGCAATGGAGGACCTCGAACGTTTTGAATGTGTCTTCTGGGGAGAAGGAGCGAGCGACGGCGGAAAGACTTCGAGATGAATGCTCACGACTTCGAACAGAGACGGCGCTACTCACTCACCGGACACAGACGGATGTGAACAAGAAGCTTGAGCATCGCATTCACGATATCACCTACTGGAAGACGGAGCTTGAGAAGCAACATGCGGAAACTGTAGCGGAGATCAAAGCACTGCAAGCGTTCATTGGGCGGTTAGAGAAAGCTTTAGCAGCGACGGAAAGGCCTTTGAACGTCTCTAAGCAATGCCTGGATTACAGAGAAAGGAGAGTGAAGATCGATCTTGTTCATGACAATGTGGAAACGCATATTAGCAAGGTAAATTTCCTCGTTTTATGTTTGTATCTCGAGTCCTGGTGGCAGCATCGAGCCATTGTGTGAAATGTTATTTATTCATACTGCCGCAATGATCTTCTCTCATGTCATTAATGATTTTTGCTAATGGTTTTTAAGGGTTAGACTAAAGTGTGGTGCGTTTTGTTTGGGCCTCGCCATTTTACATGCTTAAAGTATTTAGAATACTCGGCATGGTTGCATTATGAAAGGAGATGAGCTGTTCGTAGTTTGATGATTGTTCCCATTTTCAGGTGCCAAACTATTTAACATTTTCACTCAATTAAAATAGCACCAAAACACCTTAAAAATAGTGGCTAGATATTCGGTGCCTAAGCTCAGTGAGTACATTATGCTAATGTTTTGATCAACCAGTTGACAATAAAGGGATCTTGTGTATTATTTCGCTCGTGCGGGATATATGGATCTTGCCGCATGCCGCGCCATAACAATAAACATTACAGGGAAACCATTAAAATTCCCGTTTCTCGAAATCGTTAAAATTCCCCAAAAAATTCTGAATTAAATGTAAATCGTTCCTCAAAATGAAAAATTCTCTGAGACTTTTCTATTTCGCTTGAATAGTCAATAGTAAATAACAGATTGAGCGTCATTAACGCCAGCTATTGTTTGATATCAGTCTGTGCGTGAGGTAAAACTACTTCGTTTGGAAGATACATTTCATACATTTGTTGCCTGAATGAAAATACATCTTATCGCCCGTCTGTTTTTTGCTGTTATCCAATATTCTAAATCGTTTTTGTGCTGACCTTTGAGTCAATGGCGGCCCGTTACACCGAACTAAACGAACTGGTTGCTATGGCAACCTACTCTCCTTCGCATGCTGGTGTATCATGAGTACACTTTCCAGTTTATTTATGTACTTACAAAACAAGAATCCATGCCGTGATAATTTAAGAGAGTTTTTTCAAACCTAATTAAAAAGTTTTCCCCAAATTTGCTGTTATGTCTGCCTGTTTAAAACTCTCAATATTACCATTATGGACGACAGCGAAATTCGCTGAAACAATCGTCGGTGTAAATGGGCCTTTGTTAATTTTACCGCTTTGTCTCTCATCTAGGAGGTGGAAATGATCGAAAACGTGCGAGCTTTACTCAAGAAAACAATGGATCAAGCCCATGAACAGCTGTGGTAAGTTCAATTTTAATATTACGTTTGCTTCGTTTGATTCATTGATTCTCTAGCACTTCATCGGCTCTGTGACGAAGATGACAGCTTAAGGATTTTTCGCGAAAATGCAAGAGCCTCCAATTCCGTTGGTTAAGATATGCATGTATATACACTGCTGCATGTATCCATTCTTGACACCGTGTTCAGATTTACAGATTGGTAAATAAAACCATATTTAGGTTTGCGGATAAATCTGCGGTTTAGTGTCGATTTGGAGGTTTGCGGTGTCAGAACTGCCAACATATTTGTTGTGAAGCGCGTAAATTTGCACGAAAAACTTTTAAGCACGTTCTAGAAGAAAGATTGTGCTACTCTTTGACATAGAACTGACGTAGAACTGCAACTATATGAAAAGTCTCTAATACTTGTTCGCTCGATCTTATGTGAAAGTTAGAAATGAATGAAAAACTGTCGCCAAGCAACCGTACCACATCGCGGGCTCATTCAGTCCCATAACCTCTGGGCGATCCGAAAGATATTGCAGGCCCGCCATCTTTCAAGCTTATAACAAACTTCAGTACGAAGTTAAGTAATAATTGTGTTTCAGCATTTCTTAACGCACACACACACAAAAATTGTTTTTCAGGTTGCTACGCTCTGCCAAAACTCTACTGGAAAAAGATCTCGGTGACAAGTACGGGTCACTTGGCATTGATGGAAAATGTTCCACCTTGAACAACTTTTCCAAGGACATTCACTTTGCGCCTCACTCAGTCACAATCCAACAACAGTAAGTATAAGTGCACCAATTGCATTAAATACACCCGAAGTCTCACCAATGATATGCAATTCACCACTTGTAATACTCGTAAACCACTGTTTCAAGACCCGTACGGCTCGTACGACTCGTACGAGTCGACCGATGCCATTTACGACTCGTATCAGGTCGTGTATATTGGACAACCCTCATATATCTAATTTTCGATTTGGAAGATTTTTACAGAAAACAATTCAAAAATGACCTGTTCTTGTTGTTCCTCACGGGACGTGTAAGGACAGGCTGACAGACCAAACTGTCCTTATATCACTAGCCTATAACTATCGAAAAATTTTCGTCTAAAGATCGAAGTGGATATATTTATTAGAGGGCCATTAGAGAGCATTCCCCGCCCCACCCAGAGCTATCTTCTTCTCCTCCTGGCTATTAGTGTACACAAATCGCTCTGTTTAATCCTCCTTAGCAGTCCATTAAGAGAACTAGAGCTTCACAATGCGAAGCATTCTTTACAAACTTATACATCCATTCAACTTTCAAGCACTTATATGTCATATTTTCTCATTTCCAGCTCCTTCACTCCGGATGAATGGGAAGCTTACTCTTCAGAAAACATTGCCAAAGCGGAGCGAGAGCGCAAAGCGTCCGTGGCTCTGCGGTCAGAGATCAATGGAATCTTGATGCAGACCTATGTGGATCTGAGGAACATCTTTGAGACCGTGAACAATGAGTTCAGCAAGCGTATTGAAGAAACGTTGTCTGCTAAGAGGTCACTGGAGAAGGAACTGGCAAGAGTAAGTATTTTGCTTATTTTTTTGCATTTACTTCTTTTAGAAAAGTCATTTTTTGCGATGGATTTGTTCTCCTTGAAATCGAAGAATATTTCATTGAAATCATAGTTCAGTAAGCTTGTTCGAAGGTAAAAAAAACTTCGTAAGCTGCGTAGCACTTTTTCGTTGTAATAAGTTGAGAACCATGTTGAACTCATAGTGCTAAATTTAAGTTGAAAAATAACCCAAACGTATCGGGCTATGCCCTTCATCAGTGGATAAGAATTCGCTGGTGATGTCGTGGCGCTTCACCAGCGAACTATTATCCGCTGATGAAAGGCAAAGCCCGAAACGGTTATTTTTTTCAACACTAGCACTATCAATTTAGCACTATCAGTTTAACATTTTCTCAACTTGTTACAATCTTGGTGTTACTTCCTGACTTAACGTCACACTCGATTTTCTTTCCGTATCTACCTTGCAAAAATGGCTTGAAGTGAAAGATAATCACAACCTTCTGATTGCATAGACTGTCAGTGGTGTCTCTAGACAGGACTTTGATTTCAGAGAGTTAAACGTTTGCAAAAGCGTAACCCATCAATTCGTCACCACTGAATTTTTGCAAATCTATTTTAAATAAATAAATAAATGAAAAGTCTTTATTCATAGTTTTAAATCAAACGTTAAAACGTAACGACATTCATCAAACTAAGAGCATTGCTTTGGGTGCTAACAGCAAGATCTTCTCTTGTAGGTTATGGACGAGATAGCTTCCATGGAAAACAACGTACGCGATCTCAGACAAGCCATCGCAGACAAAGAGAACCCTCTCAAGGTCGCTCACACTCGTCTGGACAAACGTTCCTTGAGACCCAACGTTGAGCTGTGTCGGGACCCTGTGCAATACCGTCTAGTTGGAGAGGTCGGAGAAATCAACGTCTCTATTGATCGCCTGCGCATGCGTCTGGCCGAGGCCGAGGCTTCCTTAATGGCGTTGCTAAGGAACAAAGAGCGATTGGAAGATGACATCGAAGTAAAGACCAACAGTCTGTTCATTGATCGGGATCAGTGCATGGTCATCAGGCAGCAAGTGCGCCATATTTCCCACTAGAGAAAAGGAACTTTACACAAAGGAGAGATTAATGTCAACTAAGATGTGCACTGTAATGGCATAAATGAACTCCACTGAGAAAAATGAAGTTTAAAAGTCTAATTTTTATTTAATTTTTCGATTTGAGGCGGGATGTTTTTACCGGAATCAAAGCGTTCCTTTGCAAAGTTCGTTGTCTGATGACTGGTTTAAAAAATGTAAGTCAGGGGAAAAAAATCGATAATACCTTTAAATGACACTACCTTATACATCAAATATCTAAGAGAGGATAATAAGAAGATAGTCAACAGAATTTTTTATCGTATAAGGTAGTCGAGTTATATCGAATTCCGTATATTTTCGGCATGCCATCAGTTTGGTATTCAGGAATTTTACGGATTCTCTTTTATTCTACACTTGAATCTAAGTGTTAATCAAAAAGGGGGCAAGATGTGTTTTAGGACCCAGCGATTTACCAAGGTAAAAATTCTTGGTCGATTTCTGGCCGTCAGTGTAATTTTAAAAGGAGTGTTATTCTGCACAAAATATGCACCTATGAAAACAAGTGAATCTTTCACCTCTTTGTTGAAACCATGTTGAAATTGAAGCGAAGACGAACAGGAGTAGGGATATGTTGATAAGCGGCCTGTTTGTAAAATAACGTAAATAAATCACTTGATATTATGACGTCTTAAAAATGTGAGAGCAAAGCGCTTTGAATGAAGACTAATCATGGGGGAAACTAGAAAAAAAGATGCGAGTGGGGAGGGAGGGGGGATGTGAGTGATTCAAGATAAACAGAGCTGAATAAGGTCTTTCAAAAGTGTTCAAATCAAAGCGCTTGCTAGGAGAAACAGACTAAAAAGAGGGTATTTCTGGTTGTGAATAACTTTGTAACAAACGTGCAATAAATCACCTTTTATCACTAAATCTTGAAGCCACCTTCTTGATATTATTATTATTATTATTATTATTATTATTATTATTATTATTATTATTTTATTTATTTATTTTTTTGCTATGCGCGATATGCTCTATCCTCCCGCGTGTAGACGCTCTTTGTGCTCGTCGCGCGTTCCTCCCCACGCGTGACGCGTGTCACGCGTTCCTCCCCTTCGCGTGACGAGCCCAAAGACCGTCCGTGCAGGAGGCTGGATACGCCTCATATTTACCCGGCGGGTAAGAGATTTAATTGGCCAGATCTTTATCAAAGGGAATTTAAAATCTAGCCATTCAAATCGACCAGGTTAAAACAAAGGGATTAAAAGTTTTGAGAACTAAATCTCAGGTTTGCCTGCGTACCTTGGGGAAGTGCTTGTGTTTGGGCGCAGAACCGCCAGGAGCTCGATCCAGAAAGAAGGGCTCGCGATGCCAAAGTTATGAATCGTACGTGAGAGTGCTACGTTTGACATGGTCGCTCTTTCCGGCATAGTGTCGATTTTTTTTTTCATGCAACGGCAGGCAAAAATAAAATAATAATAAAAAAAAGAATCTTCGGAAGGGAGTGAAAGGTCCGCCCTAATTTCAGGTAAAATAAAGAAAAGTAACAACCCACCGTTTTGAAGGGATTTGAGGGAGAGGCCTGGGAACTAGAGTACTCCTAACCTACAGCAGGGAGGGGAGGGCGGGGATGATTAGCAGGTGCCTACATCATGTGGCAAACCGCCAGCTGCGAAAACACAAATGCGGATTTTGACTGGTTGAAATGAATGAAAGGGTCCCCCGCTTCAGAGACAATTACTCGGGAGCTGTAGCCGGTGTTATCCTCGAGGCTGAGGCGATCGCAGCCAAATTAAGTCTGGCTTTGCGATGAAAAAAGGTCTAGCATAAAAGTCCCGGTGGTTTCTGGATATCGGTAAGAATTTTACAATCTTCCCTCAGAAAGGGTTAGCATTTTAAAACGCCTTGTTGCCTCTGATGTTGTTCATTATAATCGCGATCAAAACAACTATTTTAATTTACTGTTGTGAAATGTATTCGTTTGGTTTTTGCATACAATCGCCGATGTTTTGAGTTGTTACAAGTTTGTTTGTAGATTTACAGAAAAGACTCAAAAATGGATTACACAATTCAGTTTATTTGCGGTACAAATTTACTCTTAAGAGATATACAGATTTGTATACAGATTTGAGCGAAGGAAATGTAAGGAGATAAAATCGGTTAACCGATTTAAAAGTTAGATTTTAGTTGCATATAATTTCCTCGGAGACAGACAATTCGGTACTGAGTAAATTGCAAGGGTTTAGGGATAACTTAATTTTTCATTTTCTTTTCGCTTCAAGCCGTTTTCAGTTGTTGACATTAGAATCTCATCTCTGAATAAGTCCAATTAATATTCACATTTTGATCTAGTTTGAGTATTCATGACGATTTGCGCTCATTTTTGGATTCGTTATTTATCAAATCGCTGTAGAACGAACCTGAAAAATCACGGTTAATTTGCAATTTTAGACTTTTACATGTATAACTGTCACGTTTTCAATTTACAAGTCTTTCAATTGATAATCCAACACTGAATATTCATTTGGCTGAATTTTTTTCCAGCAGAGGCGATAACCACTATATGCTGCAATTCAATTCTATTACTAATTGAATTTATTTACCTCAGTCTTTAGCTTTAATACTTTTTCGGGTAGAAACATGAATCTTGCTTCCTAGTCGAAGTAAAGTTTGAAAATATTTTCTGTCCTATCATTTTCTTTTGCATCTTCGAAGACCCGAAGGGGAAATAATTGCTTCCATCATATTTCTTTCCCCGGGCTCGTTTTGCGCCTAGAAAATTTAATACCGCATAAAACAGCCGTCGGCGATATCTTGCGTGGGCTGTTTAGTGAGAAAACATGATTTTGCTGGTTAGCCGGTAGTAATGGCGATTTGCCACGGACTGTCTGAACATTAATTACTCCTCAGCCATAGGATCGATTCAGGCCGGTCACTGTTCGGGAAATGAAAGACTAGACTCGACAGACAGGCGGAAATCGAACCTACCTTAAGCACTGCTCAGGAAATTCATTCAAAATGCCAAAATACATGTATGATGAAAAACAATTAAGTATGCTACCGAAAGTAATGAGAAACACAAGACGACTAACCGCTGGCCAAGAAGACTGACGACTTGGAATTCGAGTACATGCGGTGTTCAGGAGTGTTGGCCGTTGGCGCGATGATTTTAAAGTGGGCTGTGAGGGGATGGAGAAAGAAAATTGGACGGTCTGGACTAAATCTCGTTCCCAGAGCCCGCGTCCGTTCCGCCGGACAATGACACCGCGGGCTCTAGGAACGAGATTGTTGATGTTGTTTTTGATGTACGCATGCCTACTAGCATTATATAAAGTACGTAAAAATGATAAAAAATGCAATCGGTAGTTCTATAAAACTAGGATATTTTCCGGTTTTTGAAGTGAAAATGTTTCCGTGCAGCTTCATTTCGATTATAGAACCTTTGCAATATTTTCAATAGACGGCTGATATTCTACGTGAACTCAATTGCGTCTCGATGCCACTCAGATCTTTGTGACTGTAGAAGCCTTGAAGCTCTTTTTAGCCACGATTTCGCTTCGCATTGTGAAAATTTCACTATTCCTCTCGAGTATGGAAGATACTTTACTTGTTTCACTGTGAAATAGTGATGTCTCTCTGCTTGAGATTACAGCTTACAGCATACAAGTATTTTACTGTGAAATAATGTTGTCTCCTCGCTCAAGATTATAACATTAGTTCAATACTTCATCAATTGAGCAATTGACGAGTCAGCTGACGACATCTATAGAGAACTCGAGTCAAGGTAAAGATTTTCGTGTGTCACGTGACGTCTTGCTTTTTATGTGCCACCAGTGAATGCGCCATCATCATCATCGAGATGATATTTTTTCTGATATTCATCGTCTCGGGCAATATTCCAAAATCCAAAATGACGGGGTTAAACAGTTATATTTAAACCGAATACTTACCTGCACGTGCTACATTCACCGGTAGGAACACGCAAGCGATTCAGTATTTGCCTTTGCTTTGTTCGTGTTGTGATTTTGATCGCTGTAGATGTGCAGAACGCTTGCTCATATAACGAAATTAAACAAATGGGTACTTTTAATTCAATTTAATACTTTGTTATTTTAAGCTTTAATTACCTTAATCAGGGTTTCCTACCCGTGACATTCTTGAAGCAATCTCGGAGTTTTGACTTATTCACTATTCTTCACTTACTTTCAAGTGCTATATACGGAGAATTTCTTTCTATTTAAAGTGGAATCATTCAGTCTGTGACGTACTTGTAGACTAAAAGGTCGAGCGAGAAAGTGATCTATATAATTGAGTTTGGTCAACGGTGGGGGTTTCAAGCACGGGATCATTTTTAAGAAAGTATTTTTACGAAGGCACTTAACTGCTTTCGTCCGCAACCTGTCCATTTGGGGCGAGTTAATATAGTAAAACGAAAGGTATAATAGTGTCATTAAAAGCGGGGAAGTATAGATTAAGCTCCTAAGATCATTTTCGCGGCAGTGCAGAAAAGGTGGCGAGAAATGCGAATTCGAAAAATAAAAGAAAAAAGCGAAAAGGGAAAATATGAAAATACACTTCCTTCCTTTTCTTTCCCAATTCCTTTCAACTCGCGCTCTACTCCAGTCTTCTCTCACTTTTTCCATCGCCTTAGCAACGGTTGTAGCGAGCCGAACACACATATAATCACAGTAAATTAAAGGGGCACTATCACGGCTGAAATATCATATTTTATAAGAATGGGCTGTAGCTTGCTATAAATTGTACTTAATTGTCTTGCAATAGGAAGAAAAAAAGGCTTACAGTGGTAAATGCAAAGAAATATCAACTAAGAGGAAACAGTGACTAACAAAATGTTCAAAATTTCACCAGAATGGCAGCTTTGAATTCTGGACATCCTGTCCAAAAATCAATCGCAATCCACTTCCATCCTTGCAATCCTGTACTTCTTCCTCAAAATAACTGTTCTATCCTGTTTTGTGGGATCTATTTATCAAATTTATTCATGTATTTGGTGGCATTTGGAAATATACTGAGGAAATTAGAAAATAGAAATTTCTATGATCAGCCGTGATAGTGCCCCTTTAATCACATGTAATCCATTATATTTTCTAAATTGACTGAAATAAAAACAACTATGTCATGAATTCGAAATTGATTGCGATTGTTTATTTGGTTTTACAATCGATTTTACAAGCAATGAATAAAACATAAATTAAACCCATTTCGCGCTTTTTGCATAAATTACGCATGTTGTGTTACTTTCATTCAGCTGCCCCGTTTGAAGTGAGTCATCACATTCTCGCTGATTTTTTTGCCATCCAGCAGGGATAGATGGCCGAAAACAAGCAGTTATTGGGCGGACTGTACGTACAGGACCAGTATGAAGTAGATGGAACACCAGAATCGGTAAGCGCAAACCCTCTGTCATAAATTCTATACTGTATTTACAGTCAAGAGACCCGTAATCTGACGTTCAGCTGGTAGTTCGGTTACGCCGACTATAAATTTCCTGTTAAAGTAAGTCTTACGTCGCATTTAAACTCTGTGAAAAAAGTTGTATAAACAAGAGTTCGCCGTATATTGGAAAAGTGCGTGCGAATAAGAATTTCGAGTGAATAAAAGTGCGTCGATTGCTCCGATCTCTTAAGAAAATATTGTAAACCATCGACTTGAAGTGTCATGCATGCAGTTGTCATGACCAGTATTGCGCCGACTTCAAAGGGAACAACCAATGACAATTTCGCTCCGTTTG
Organism: Meandrina meandrites; assembly: GCA_963693305.1. Taxonomy (NCBI): domain Eukaryota; kingdom Metazoa; phylum Cnidaria; class Anthozoa; order Scleractinia; family Meandrinidae; genus Meandrina; species Meandrina meandrites. The sequence goes on along the minus strand of OY855911.1, from coordinate 24,800,105 downwards.
GTGCTCGACCTTAAATTATTTCCCCTCCGGTAATTATGTCACTTCGTAATTGTGGCGATTGGCGCCCGGGACCCCAGTTTCTCGGTCTCATTGCAGCTGAATGTGAGAGGATCATGGAACAAACAGCTCATGGCTTTAGGGCTTTGCTTCGCTGCAAATTTGCATACTAATTGCTTCATTTTAAGCTAAACTGACTCGAGTCCTGCTAAATAAATGTTTTAGCTGTGATCGTGGGACGAACTTCGATTTTCTTTTCGAGTTTCAGCAACGGAATTTCATTGAGTGTACCACAAAATCTGAATAGTCTGGACTTCGATCATTTGGAGCTGACAGGGCTCATAATGCTCTCCCGCACGCGGTCAAATAGACAAAGTTAGCATAAATATTCATAAATAAATATAAATATTTCGATACTGCTTAAGTTAATTTTGGCCCAAAAAATTCTAAAAAGCTTAACATTCTTTTCGATAATCAATACGTTTCTCCATCTACGGTTTCGAAAGTCGTACTGAAGTTTTGAAATTTGTTTTTTAAGGCTTTTTGAGTGAAGGTCGTAGAGAAATTCGGCCCGAAATATTTTTATTTACCTTAAAAAGCTTTTGTTCTCTCTGTGTAACAATGCCTCGAGGTGCAGGTCAACGGTGCATGGAAACTTTAAAGAATGTATTCTGTTTTGCTTGGAATGGCTCCGAGCTTGACTAATGGAAGTGAGTTTGAGGCCGGGAGTGTTGAAAGGTTCACTAAAGAAAAAGAACTCGCAAGAACATTTCTTTTAAGCCGCGTGGCAAACTGTAACGAAGAGAATTTAAAAGGCCAATACGTTTTTCACTCTCCATTGTGTTTTATTCATAATAAATTTTGATGCTCTAGTAATTACACGAAGTATTGTGTATAACAGCAATGATATTGACTGTTTGACGCATATTGGGTTTAAATACAAAGTCGAAAAAACCAAACTGACAATATCGCGATTAGCTGCGCTGTCATTGGCGTTTGATGCTCATTTAGCTATACTGTATTCAGTGACCCGGTAATTTTCTAAGGCCCAGTGATTTTATGGTATAGCCTCGTCTGCCGAGAGTCTTTACCACTTCAAGCGCGCAACGAACTATTAAGATCAGATCAACTGTTTATGTGGCATCTCGCCCGGCGGTTTAACTGACAACCGTTTCAGTCCCGGCTAGTTCCACGGCTGGAAACTCCAGAAAACATGAGCAAACCCGTGCGTGGAAAGGGGGCGAAGGGGAATGCAGAGGAAAAGGAGAATTTGGTAAAATATTTAGTACTATTGGGTATTCATGAGTGCATGCGGTTCTCTGATATCCAGGAGCTGTTCAGCGCGTTTTTTTGCAGTGTCATACATGTCAATCGAGTGAATGTCCGTCGGAAACGCCTTAGCACCGTTTTTTTATGCTACTGTGCTGCTCTGTTACAAATTTGTACCTTCAAGTCTTTAGAATGCTTGGTTTAGTTCTGACGGGTTGAATATCTAAACCCGGCAACATGAGTTCAGTATTGTCGACGCCGGTTTCTTTAACCAGAGTTTGTTACGTAATCTGCTCATGGAACCTTAGCGGTAACTGAACTTCTAAAATACTTGATGTCTACGAGATGAAATGAGTTGACAGCCTCTAAAATAAGGTATCTGCGCAACTCAGCGGCAAATAAATCAGAAAAGCGATCGATCGATTCGGCTCCTCAAAACGTTCTTTCTTGTATCTGGATTTTGCAAAACTGTTAACGACGCTAACATATCTTCAGCCTAAAAGGATATTCCTTTGTTCTAGGGAGTTAAGATTTCTAAAGAAATCAGTTTTATTAGAGGATATGAATGAGTTTAATTTAAAGACTTTCGCGATTAATATCACAGTTAGTACATTAACATGCCGGCCGGTGCGTTGGGCACACGAACATCACGTGATCAATGACGTAAATAATTAGAGGTGACCTCATCAAAGTGTAGTGTTAACATCTAGAAAACAAAAAAAATTAAACCTTATACACATTTGATTTTATCTTTTGAACGGATATTAGTCTGATATTCGCTTATTTCTAATTTTGCATCATTAATATTTTCTACTGTAATTCTAAAAGTATGTAACGGGAATCGAAAATGCCGACGAACACGAACGAAGAGGGGACGTAACAATGTCACTTACATGAAGTTTATTGATTACTGGCAAAATGTCTTGAAACGTCTTCATGATCATGACCCTTCATGCCACAGAAATATGCTTCAAAATGACTGATTGTATTGGTTTACCCACGTGATAACAAGTGCGCAATGCCATATTGGAAACAAAATTTCGCTGTTCCTAATACTATGTGAATTCAATTTTTATATTTACGCGTATTAACCCTCGCAATATTTCACAATATTTGAAAATGTACTGGTAGGTAGTGTTAAACCGACTTTAACTGAAGTGGCCTCGATGGTTGCAAACTATACATTTTTTTTTAATTAAAAAGGGACTTAAATTCTACCGACATGGAAAATATTTACTAATTCTTATTTGGCTTCAAGCCTGTGCACATATCATTTAATGCTTTGCGCGCGCCGGCTTATTGGCAAATGTTTCTTTGTATTTCAAAGTCAGTATCACAGTACAACATCTTACGAAAATATTTTCAAGTGTTCTTAAAACGCAAGGCCTTTATCATAGACAAGAGGGAGCCTTAGTGGAAAAAAAATTGGCAATTTTCGAAGGTGCAAAAAATATATTTAATGCGTATTATTAATAGATATATATTATTAATTATTTATCAGATACAGCAGAGTTATTCCACGGCAGGTACTATTCGCATTATTATTAGTTTTCAGTTTCGCAAGTTTGGTCAAGTCCTTTCTGGTTTGAAGGAAAAATTATTAAAATATTTTCAAATTCCTTTTCCCATCGTATGTTTTTGGACTGGGTTGCATTTTATGACCACTTAAAGATCATTCCTTTTCACGGCGACGCTTTGTGGCTCGGCTAGTATTGCTATTGAGCAATCGTCGCCAATTTATTCGCAACCTGAAATATCGAAACATTTCATGTATGAGATTAGTTTTTGCAGGTTCATGTCGGCGGCCATGTTGGTTTTGTCCCGTAGTTTCCCGAAAACTGTTCACGTGGTTTATGATTGGCAGTCATTAACACTCCACGTGGGTTTTCACAGGGGTTGTGTTCCAATATGGCGGACGTTACTGAATTGGAGGAGGTGTATAGTAACTCGTTTGTTTCTTCAAATACTTTTTCGTCTTCCTGACAGAGACTAATGATAAGATTTGTTCTCCTTTCTAGTTTGGAAGAAGTCAGAGCTACCGTGTGGCTACTACACCACTAGTCGACGATGGTGAGGCTCGCAAAGGCAAAGATGGCGGAAAGCCGGCTAAGAAGCTTTCTAAGTCGAAAGCCAAGAAAAAGGAAAAGAAGGAAAACCTCGAAGACCTGAAGAAGGAATTAGAAATTGTAAGAAGAGCATTTCGTTGCTGGGATTTATTCTAAGCGAAGTCGTATTAAACTGCTATCCTCATGTTTCTGCCTTGTAGGACTGGCATACAATCACACAAGAAGAAGTTTGCAGGCGTTTAGAAACGAACATTGAAACGGTAGGCGCAAGTTTTATATGTATGACTTTCTATTTTGCACTTAAAAGCGATTTTACTGTATTGCTTAGAATGACAATCCCTTATAAACGATTTGTGTATTCTTGAAATCGTGTTTGGTCAGATTGGTTATATAACACCGCCATGAATAAGGTTGGCAATATGCAAATTTTGTCGTGTTTCGAGGCATTAAAAATGTACACAAGGCTGCGGCGAATCTCCCCCGCTTATTATACCTACCTTCACTGCATCTCAATTCGTGTATTTCGTTTGTCCATGTCCCTCGATTGTTGTTTGATAATAAGCGGTTATTTAATTCATTTTGTTCAGTTACTACAAGTTCCATACCAAGGTTCGATTTTGGCCTGTTTAATGCAGCAAAAATGGTTTGCTACACGGGTTTGTTTGGCTGAATCTATAAGCTTAAAAATTTTATTTTTCAAATCCCCTCTTTCGTATTTTTAATTGCTTTGTGCGTTTTCAACCCCTTGTCAGCTGTCCATGTTCAAAAATTAAACAGTTCATTTGCAATGGTCGCAATTTCGAGCTAATCCTAAATTGTAATTCAGGTTGAATTGAGTATTCTTGTCGAAAATTGTACTTTATTTGCCGCGGCGTGTGGACAAACGGAAATTGAAATCGGTGTTGATTTCTGCTGTTCCTTCTGATTCGCATGAACGCGTCAATTCGAGCGGTGTGGGCCGGTCACTACATGTTTCACATAAAGTTGAGCAAACACGGTATTTCCGTAACAATATTAAACTCGTATATTATTCATGTTGCCAATCTTTGAATGTGATTTAAAGCTTTGCAGAGAGATCGATTTGTTCTCACAAAATATTTTGACACTTGCTGTTGCATCGAACAAGTACTTATATAATACCGGTTCATTTCATGAGTTTTGATCTGTTTTCCCGGGTGCAATTCCCGAAGCAAATTAGAAGGGTATATTTCCGTTGAATACTTGTAGATGTCTCTCTCCTTGTACAATGAACAGTTTATTTTGTTTGGTAAACTATTGTATTCAATTAATAAATCCCAGGGTCTACACAGTACAATGTAAATATGTTATTCTATATTTAGAAAAATCTCATCTTACATGGCCCAGCAGTGACTTTTGCAAGCACAAACAAGATCTGAAGATGATATGTTTCTTTTAACATGAGTTTTCACGTTTCCTTCCATAGCAATAATAATAAAAATACTCTGTAGTCGTACCACAGTTCATCCATTTTGGGGTTTTAATCTTCTGATGCGAGAATTGTCCTGCTAAATTGAAATCAGATGACAGCTACATGTACACAATGCATAATACTTATTGAGTTGTCTTTGACAACTATTTGTAAACAAGCAATGCTGTTTTAGCTTGCTACAGTTAAGCTCAAATAACAAGTCACAGAATGTTGACATTCTAACAAATCCTTTTCCGATGTCCTTTTCCATTTGTTTATGTTTCAGATGTTCTTTTTCAAGCACATGCACATGATATCAATAGATATTGAAGCTGATTAAGAGCATTACTTTAAATTTGTATCTGTTGATGTTCATTTAATTGTTGAGATCAAAGGTTGTGCAGTTGTTGCACAATTAATGTCTTCGCCATGTGCTTTATGTTTCTAATTCCGACATCGATTTTGTTAAAATTGAGATAATTCTTTTCATCAAGGATTTGCTTCAAATACAACTTCCAAATGCAATACATGTATTTGCACCGGCCAGGCAGTACTGGTACTACAAGCTAGAAACTAGGGAATTTTCTCCAAGTTAATCAGAGTTACTGGAAAATTAGTTCTGAGCATGAATTTAGTCCTAGAAAAGAATTTGGTTGTGATTGGTAGATTTCGATCCATTTTGTTTGTTTCTGTTTTTAAGGTTTGTTGGCTGTGGCCATAATTGTGATTGACAGCAGTGAAAAACGCAATCGTTAGTTGGGTTTTGAACTTCATATGTTGCATGTTATATATTGAAAGGTGCAACAATGTCGTGGCTTTTTTTTTGTCAGGGTCTAACAAAAGAAAGAGCTGAGGAGATTCTCAAGCGGGATGGTCTAAATGCCTTGACTCCCCCACCTACTACCCCTGAATGGGTGAAATTTTGTCGTCAATTGTTTGGCGGCTTTGCTATGCTGCTGTGGATTGGAGCTGTTCTCTGTTTTCTTGCCTTCGGCATTCTGGTAGCTACAGAGGAAGAACCATCAAAAGACAATGTAAGTAACTACAGTAAAAGTGATAAACAATGAGTTTCTCCCCACACTGGAGTTCAACTCCAACCTTTTGGTCGGCACCATGTTCCTGGTGCTGACCAAAAGAAAAGCATGCTATGGAGATGGCATTGATGTGTAAAACTCTTTCTTTAAACTTTTTGTTACTTTCCGTTTCAGCTGTACCTTGGAATTGTGCTGTCTGCTGTCGTCATTGTAACTGGAATCTTCTCCTATTATCAGGTGTGTTGTTGTAGGTTGATTTTGACTTGCAAATATTGTGGTTGTAGTTTTAATGAAATAATTATTACCGTATTTACCTGAGTATAAGTCGATCCCGTGTATAAGTCGACTCCCTATTTTTGAGGCCATAACTAAGATTTTTTCGTTTCTGGGTAAGAATCTTCCTGGAAAACTAACCTTGTGTTTCTTAGAATTTCCTTTCAGGTAGAGGTACTTTAAATGAAAAATCATGGCAACTTTCAATGTGAAGTTTATTATTGTGCTAACGTGATCGTTTTTGCAAGACATGTTTATCAGGCATTTTGTCCATAATTTTTGAAACAGGCTTCAAAAATCAAAATAATGCACTCATTTTAAACAAACCTTTGCAATTGTGGAGAGATAGAAGCGGCTTTAGAAGACAAGCAAAACACCAAGTTTCACCAAAACCTTTGAAAACGACTCGATAAACAACGTGCCAAGCTTGCTTGGGGTACTTGGTAACCAAGCTACAAAATTGGTGAGGTACTGGTAACTGATAACTACACATGTTTGCATCATGCCAGGTTACTAAGTAGCGAAGTTCGAAGCGAGAAAGATTGTGCACAAAGATGTTTGTCTCTAGTGGATTTTACAGCGTTATGAGTGGAAAATGTCAGCCCTTTATTCAAACCTTGTGCCAGTGACTCTCTACAACATTCAGGTTTATATTAAGTGGATAAATCTTAAGGAATTTCAACTTGAACTGTCAATTTAATGCCAGAGATAGCAAAACGAAAGGACATTGTAACCTGTACTGTTGTTTGTATGATGTTTGATAACATATAAAAGCAATTGTTATGCTAATTGTGCAGAATTTATTTAACTGGCACTTGGGTCGAAAAGTTTGACCCATGTATAAGTCGAGGACGATTTTTTGGACTGATTTTAAGGTAAAAAAAGGTCGACTTACACGGGTAAATACGGTAATGGTAGTATCTGCATGGGGTAGGGTGGAAAATGATAAGCTTCCAGGTTTACTTGATTCTTTTGGAGGGTGTACTCTAAACTTAACTTTAATTTGGCTTGTGATTACTTTAAGAAACACTGTTCAAAATTTGTTCCTGGGCTTTTTGCCAGGTGGGCATCCAAGTTAAATACCTTTCAAGGAAAGCTACATGTGGCATTGATTGGATCTAAGCATGTCATGATGAACATGTGATGAAATTGGATATAAAAATTCAAAGTCAGACTGTCGGCAACATTTTGCATTGCGTGATTTTGAAGTCGAAATGGTATTCTGTGACCACAACTCTTTAAACTGTTTTTAACTGGCATTAATGTTTGACCCAACAGGAAGCCAAGAGTTCTCGAATTATGGAGAGCTTTAAGAATTTGGTTCCACAAGAGGCACACGTCTTGCGAGGTGGTGAAAGATATACAATCAATGCAGAGCAGGTTGTTGTTGGTGACATCGTTTTTGTTAAGGGTGGTGATAGAGTACCTGCCGATCTTAGAGTAGTAGAAGCCAGAGGCTTTAAGGTAATGCATATTTTCAATGTTTATGGCCGTCATTCTAATTCACTGTAATGTACGTCTTTGAAGAAAGTTGGTGTTCTTTTTTTCTGAGATGGTCAATTCTGTCTTTGAAAGTGCAGGGTTGTGTGGGGTTGTGAATTTGGCAATTTTTTTTTTTGCCATACCCCTTGTGGTCCATAGCCATGCACTTACACTACAATGTGGACACCTCAACAAAGTGGACACTTTTCCTTTGTAGACAGCTCTTTCAAGCAGACACCTTTGCTAGATGGGCAGATAATAATATACCGTAATTGTGTTATCTCAGTATTTTAGTCTAATAGCCCTTTTGCATGTTAATGTCAGACTGGCTAATGTCATGCATAAGGCCTTTTATAATGCAGGGTTTTCAATAAGAATTGAAGTAGGCGGCAGAAATGTAGAAGTAGGCGGCGAAGGGGTTACTCGTGCCGCAGGTGCGACCTTCTAGGGGGGCCCCGGGGGCATGCTCCCCCGGGGAACTTTTTAAATCTGAGCCTCTAAGACTGCATTCCCCATTCTGGAGAAAAAATTAGGTCATTTTTGACAGAACCATACATGCTCTATTTTCTAGCTTTTTATTCGACGGATCTAATTATCTTGCAGACAAAATAGTCACCAAACGCAATTTTTAGTCGCCAGATTGCAAAATCAAATAGGGCCTTGAACATTCAAAAGTGTTTAAAATCATTTCTAGGAATTTAATCTAAAAAAGGACTGAATACATAATATATTGAAAAGGAAAAACAAAACAATCTTATCACTAGGTTTAAAACAAACACAATATATAAGATTTTGTGGCCACTATTGATGAAATCAACAAGAGACACAACCCGTAGGCATACATGACGTCCTTAAGGGCTCGCAAAGCATTATAGAGCGATTTCAAACACTGTCAGCTTTCTGCGACTTTTCCGTCAACACACAGAAATGTAGTCGCCATTTTGGTGACGAAAGCAGAATTTTTATGACATGTTAGTCGCATTGGCAACTGTATTGGTCTAAATTTCAAGCCAACCAAGAATTATGGCAAGTTTCTTTTGCGTTAAACGAATTAAATGTTGGCCAATCCATGTTGTGGCAAATTATTTATCATGCTAATTCTCAAAATGCGAGAAAGTTGTTAATCAAAGTAGGCAGCGAAAATGTGTGGAGTAGCTGGCGAGTTTCGCCGGCTGCCGGCCCTTATTGAAAACCCTGATAATGGGCCATAAGTTTGTCAGCTTTTGAGTGTTACCCTCGTTAAATAATGACTGACTGACTGACTGACTGATCATTCCAGTGTATGGTAGAGTTTTTTAATTTATTGTCTTTGCTGCATTAGTAAATAAACAGGTGTACACCTTTTAAATGCAGACAACAGCATTGGTTCCAAGCAAGAGAGAATTTTTTATGAGAATTTCTGATCATGAGTAGAGCACCTATCTCAATCAATAATTCAATATCTTTTTACCTTTCTGCATTTTACATAAAGGTGGACAACTCTTCCCTGACCGGTGAATCTGAGCCACAAAGCCGAGGCCCTGACTGTACCAATGAGAATCCTTTGGAGACCAGGAACCTGGCTTTCTTCTCGACAAATGGACTGGAAGGAAACTGTATGGGTATTGCTGTTCAAACTGGAGATAACACTGTGATGGGTCGTATTGCTAACCTGGCTAGCGGTCTTGGAAGTGACAAGACTCCCATTGCTATTGAAATTGAACATTTCATTCACATCATTACCGGCGTGGCTGTATTCCTTGGTGTCTCGTTCTTCATCATCGCTTTTATTCTTAAATATAACTGGCTCGAGGCTGTTATCTTCCTTATCGGTATCATTGTGGCTAACGTACCAGAGGGACTTCTTGCAACAGTCACTGTAAGTAATGGAACATATTCTGCAATTTATCCATAAAGACAGCTTGGCCAAGTGTCTAGTCCACTAAGTTAAAAGAAAAACGAACGTCATTTATACATAAATGACCACACTAGAGTGGTGAAATGTGTACCACCTACAATGTACATCTGTTATCAGTGAAACAGGAAAGGTTAAAAGAAAGAAAATCTTAAAATTTTTGTGGTCACACTTCGAAGTGCTCTTGAACTCTATTTTTGACAAAATTGCCCTGTGGACCCACCCTTGATTTAAGTTTTGGCATCTTCTACCTTGGCTACTACAGTTGCTAAATTTGTAACACGCCAATTATGCAAGTCAGGCGAATGTACTGTTGAACTCACCGCCAACAGATGAGCTTGGGGAAGGTGCCTAGGATAGGGCTGGTAATGCCAGGCAAAATACAAGCCTTAAGCAGGGCTGGCAGGTATCCATGGTGACCCTGAGAGTGGCAACTGCCACCAGGCGCCGTCACACTGAAGAGATCAGTGGAGATACTTACATGTACCAACACATTCTTGCCAAATCAACCAATGAGGGAGGGGAGGGTGAGGGAGCAAACTGCAGCACACGAGCATGTTACAAAGCTTGAAACTACTACACAACTTCACAGAGCAGAAAAATTAATGTGGAACACATAAGCCCTGCTAAACCCAATATGTCGCTTCACAGAGCATAGTGCCACTATTGCCACTGTCCAGCATTGGCTTGATTCTAACTTACCCTAAAAGACCAGTAGGACTCTAAGCATATTTTGTTTTTCTCTTTGCAGTGACTCTTCTTTGCTTTCTTTAGGTTAGGATGAACACGACAGTGCTAAATACAGGAACACAATATTTAATATTTACTACTGCAACTTTGTTCCTTTTTTACTGAATATTTACTCTCTACCTTTCTGTTTATAGGTATGTTTGACACTGACAGCCAAGAGAATGGCCTCCAAGAACTGCTTAGTGAAGAACCTTGAGGCTGTAGAAACCCTCGGCAGTACTTCAACAATCTGTTCTGATAAGACCGGAACTTTGACGCAAAACCGAATGACCGTGGGTAAGAAAACTTTGAAGCAGTGCTACTGTATTTGTCCACTTTTAAAAGCAGGGTGTCTTCTAGAAGAAGATGGAGTGTACTATTAATATTATTGGGGAACTTTATGCTTTGCCGGCAATAGCAAGCATTTTGCATAAGGTTACTTCAAACAAGGTGACTTAATTGTTAGTGTGATGGACTCCAGATCATGCTGTCTGGGTTCGAGCCCTGGCCGGGGCACTGCATTGTGTTCTTGAGCAAGACACTTTACTCTCATGATGCCTCTCTCCACCCAGGTGTATAACTGGGCACTGACCCTGCAACAGACTAGCGTCCCATCCAGGGTGGGAGGGGGGACAGGGCTGTGCTCTAAGGGTGCCCGGGTGCCTCAGGCGACTAACTTTTGCCTTTTGGCAACCAGATAATCTTATTTCTTTCATATAAGCTTTATGCTGGGCACCCTAGATCTCATAGTTTGGAACCTTTGGGCTCCTTGTAATTTTTTTAGAGCACAGCCTTGGGGGAGTACAAATATTTCTACTAAGTTGCTTCATGCTAAAGAAACTGGGCCACTAGGCTCAAATCTAGACTTTACCTTTGGTCAACCTACTTCACTAGTTACATGCATTCCTTCAGATGTCAACTGGTGTTATGTTGTCTTTTAGCTCACATGTGGTTCGATAATGCGACAATTGAAGCTGACACTACTGAAGATCAATCAGGAGTTTCTTTCAACAAGGTCAGAAAATAGTTGCGCAGGTGTAAATTAAATTGTTTTATTAATTGGATGCAATAGCCTCCATGGGTTCTTACAGTCAAAATACTCAGCGTGTGCCGCTTAGAATTCCGGAAAAGTTTTGATTAACGGCGAACGGATTGCATTATTGGTTTCAAACATTCAAATTTAATTTGAATATTGTAGATCATCCAACCGTGAACACGTGAGCCTGTCAGAAATGAAGCAATTTGATTGGTTTATTTTTTACAGGTTCACGTGCTCACGTGTTCACTGTTGGATGATCTACAATATTCAAATTAAATTTGAATGTTTGAAACGAATAATGCAATCCGTTCGCCGTTAACCAAAACCATTCCGGAATTCTAAGCGGCACGCGCTGAGTATTTTGACTGTAATCATGTAGACTTAACATTTGAAACCTTAATGTTGAAAGTGTCTTATTGGTGGCTGTGTATAAAGGTTCCAAGATGAATAAGGATTATTTCTGCCTTACATGAGCAGGGTCAGTTGTAGTGTTGACTATTAATAAAATAATACGATGTAATTTATTGTTGCAGACATCAGCTACCTGGCGTGCTCTTGCCCGTATTGCCGCACTGTGTAACAGAGCAGTGTTCAAAGCAGATCAGGATAACATCCCAATTTTAAAGAGGTACAAATTTTTATATATTTTCACGTGGGTTAGGTCAGTTCTTGTTACTGTAACACATGGCATTCTTTATAAGATTGATTTTATAGTTAATAATAGTGCAGTAAAAAAAATTTGATTTAGGTCCTGAGAGGTTCACAAGTTTTTAGTCCAAGAAAGCAAACAAAACCCTGTTCAAATAAATTAAAATCGAAGCTACATTTTGTGACCATTTTCGAAAAATAAATTATGATTTTTTTTTTGTCATGCACTCTCTTGGGAAGGGCCCAGTCAAAGCTCAGGGTGGAGAAATGAAGTTATTGATAATAATTTGTGTTCTTTTGTCAGGGACTGTTCTGGAGATGCATCAGAATCAGCCTTGATGAAGTATATTGAACTGTCGGAGGGAAGTGTCAAGGACATGAGAGAACAACACAAGAAGATTGCTGAGATTCCATTCAACTCCACTAACAAGTACCAAGTCTCAATCCACGACAATCCAGATCCTGACGACAAGCGCTACATTCTTGTAATGAAGGGTGCCCCAGAAAGAATCCTCGATCGCTGTTCAACCATCTTGATGAACGGTGAAGAAGTGGATCTTGATGACAAGATGAAGGAAGCTTTCAATGTCGCTTACCTTGAGCTGGGAGGCATGGGTGAGCGTGTGCTTGGTTTCTGCCATTTCTTGTTGCCTTTGGAAGAGTTCCCACCAGGTTTTGAGTTTGTCACAGATGAGGTGAGTCTTTGCATCAACTTAAAAATTCTGCTTGTTGCCATGGATATTGTGTTCTTAAGTCTGGTTTTCACTAGCGAGTACTTGGAGCCTGAGTCATAAGCAGAGTCACAAGAATGCTTGTGCAGTGTTCCCCATAAGCACCAGCGACTGGAAGTCCTGGGTGTGCCGTACTCTTGACATAAATAACATTTTTTCGTGATAAAAATGTAAATATAAAGGTTTTCTTTACGTTTTAATTACCTCTTCAAGCTGAAAACAATGTAAATTGGGCTGAAAACACGAAAAAAGAATAATGTGCTGCAAGAATTGGGTCACCCGCTACCTCTAGGAATGAGTGACTTCATTGGTTCCTAACACAATACATAACAGGTCATAACAATACCCCTAGCCCTGGATAACAATAGAGGTAGTGTTTAGAGGCGGGCAAATGAAAAAAGAGGTTCCAGAGAGGTACACTGTAGTGTCTTGCTACAAGAATCACATAAATGCAAAGGGGAATCATCAGAGTGGGAAGAATCAGAATCTTTCCATTTTCTTCCAATTCCACTCATGACTCGTCATTGTACTTATAATAATCCAGTGAAAATTAGATTGTCAGATTTGCAAACAGAAGCAGAAGGAGACCGACTCTGTCATTAGTGTCATTAGCCTTTACAACTCATTAGCCTTTACCGTCATCAGCCGTCATTAACTCCTATTTATATATCTATTTGACATAATTAGTATTTTATATTTTTATATTTGCATGTATTTATGTTAGTGTCCCCAATTAGCTATCCTTAGCTAAATACCCTGACACTTAAATGAAGAATATGTATGTAATGTGTATTAGCCTTTACAAGTGAAAAGATCACAGCTGTGTAGCAACTTTACCAGTTGAAAAGATTTCAAAGGGATTTTAGCACATGATCTTTTTTGCATCAAGAATAGCATGAAGATTTGTTTTCTGAAATTTAAAGTTGAAGCACAAGGCTGCTGCCTAAGGAATTTTGTAAGGAGCCCTTCGGGCTGCTAACATCAAAAGTTAGGAGCCCAAGCCATTACTGTAGGAGCCCAGCCTAAAAGTTGCCATAGTCGATCAAGGGGGAGGGGGTGGGGTAGTAGTAATAATACCATTCATTCTTCATTCCATATTTGGGAGTCGGTCCCAGTCCTAAACACTTGAAAATAAATGGTTTTCGAAGTTGCTGAATTTTGCAAAGGCACATTACGTATTTGATACGCTAAAATTATCTCGATTGTGGAAAATTTTAGTATTTTCCATTTTGAAATGAAGCACTTATTGTTTTGAATGGGATATATCTTATGCCAGTGGAACAAAGTTACAAGGAAATGGAAGTCATTAGATGAGAATGGAAAATAGATGCTTAGGCACCCATCCAGGCTCCTTCAAAAATTTAGTCGCCCACACTCGCAACTTAGGTGCCTCAGGCTACCGGGCGCCCGTTAGGCAGCAGCTTTGAAGTATCTGTAGCAGTTTAGATGCCAAGTATTTGTAGACTGCACATCATTTTTACATTTTCATCAAGTTTATAAATTAAAATATTACCACAAACTTTGAATTATATAAATCATCAAGTGCTCCATAACTTATGATGTGATTTTTCCTATTCAATTTTTTATCAAGCCTCCCAATTTCCCTCTTGAGAACTTGTGCTTTGTTGGTCTGATGTCCATGATTGATCCTCCCCGTGCTGCTGTTCCTGATGCCGTCAGCAAATGCCGCAGTGCAGGAATCAAAGTTATCATGGTTACTGGTGATCATCCAATCACAGCCAAGGCTATTGCTAAAGGAGTTGGAATCATTTCAGAAGGTAAAATACATTTACAATGCAAGGAAGGCAAAGAACTTCAACCCTCCAAGTTTATTTTTTTCCTTAGTGGCCATTTGGCCACCGACTGCTCAAGTTTGGTCGCAAGTGCAAAATTTTAGTCGCTAAATTAAGCTCTCGCGCTTTCGATCTTTCTTCTGAATTTTAGACGCCATGCTGGCAATTTCGGTTCCAATTTAGTCACCAGCGCTAAAATTTTAGTCGCTAAATTAAGCTCACGCTTTCAATCTTTCTTCTGAATTTTAGACGCCAGGCTGGCAATTTCGGTTCCAATTTAGTCACCAGCGCTAAAATTTTAGTCGCCATGGAGGGTTGAACTTACATGTAATGCAGGCACCAAAACACAAAAGGCTTAACCAGTGAACTGCATATGTGCTAGAATGCGGTATCCACTAGGCATGTGGCAGCATGAGTTCTAGTTAACTATATGATTATAAAACAATCATCTTACCATTATATTTCCAGTAGTGTTCAAAATGTTAATTCCCTTGAAAATAATGACTGTTGTTGAGCAGAGCGAAGATCATTAACTAAGAGATCCAGTATTTTCTTGATGTTTACAAGAGTTTTAGTTCAGACTTGAAAAAGTAGGTGTGCTTGGGTCTACGTGCAGTTGCAGATGCTGGCCTTCTCTTCTAGTGGTTAATTAAATGTAAATTGCATTCCTATCTAAATTCATGTCACTTGTGAAGAATCAGTAAAATTTATACTTGATGTTGGCATTCACATTCTACAAGAAAGAAGAATTTTAGCATGGCAGAAGTGGAAACATTTTCATGTATAGAGTCTTTGACATGAGTATCAAGCATGCAGGAACATTAGAATTTACACTGTTTCAGGAACTGAGACAGTAGAAGACATAGCTATCCGTCTTAACATTCCCAAGGAGGAGGTTGACCCAAGGCAAGCAAAAGCCATCATTGTTCATGGACAACAGCTGAAGGTTAGTCAGCAATCCATTGTGCACAGAGCTTGAGTAAACCATCGCTGTTCTTGGGTTCAATAGTTCTGCTGTTCAGGAGATCTCTGAGGTCTGACCTGAAAAGCTTTCCATGCTTATTCAGGGGTGGATCTAGGGGGAGGGTGCAGGGGGTGTGCCCCCCCCCCCCCCCCCCCCCAAGATGACCATTCCAATCCAAGATATGTATGTGTGTTGCACTCTTAGTAGAAATTACTGATTTGCCTGAATAATCTTTGTATTTTTCCACAGGATATGGAGAGAGACGATATTGACGACATTCTGTCTCACCACACAGAGATTGTATTTGCCAGGACCTCTCCACAACAGAAGCTGATCATCGTAGAAGGCTGCCAGCGACAGGGCGCCATTGTTGCTGTGACTGGAGATGGTGTGAATGATTCACCAGCCTTGAAGAGAGCAGACATTGGTGTGTAAATACATCAATTTTGGCTTCCAGCCACCTCTGCTTTGTTTGAATAGGAATCATCATTTCATCTTCTGTTTTATTGTTATTATTATTATTATTATTATTATTATTATTATTATTATTATTATTATTATTATTATTATTATTATTTTTATTATTATTATTATTATTATTATTATTATTATTATTATTATTCAGGTGTGGCTATGGGTATTGCCGGCTCGGATGTGTCCAAACAGGCAGCTGACATGATCTTGTTGGATGACAACTTTGCTTCCATTGTGACTGGAGTTGAAGAAGGTATGCCTGTGGGCATTCTTAGTTATCATGATTGTTTAGTTTCAATACCCAGGTCTATGGTTTTCATTCATCGTGGGCATCAAGACTTGGAAGCATTTTCATGAGTTGAAATACAACTATTAAAATATATTTAATTTCTGACACTTGCATGTACTTAAAACAATTCCCCTTGCATGTCTGTAAGAAACAGTGTGTGGCATTAGAGTTTTTGTACACCGTCTGTTTATGATGAACTATCATGGATTTTCTCACCTGAAAGGTGATGAGAACACCATGCTGCCTTCCTTCTGACACAACAGACAAGGTTTATTACATTGTACATATGAATCAAAAAAATTGTTTAGGAGCATTTTGACAATAACTCAGATTTCTTATACACTCACTCTCTGAGAGTTGCACTCCTGGAGTTACACTCCTGGCCTTGTGGAAGTGGAGTTTGAATGCCGTTGAAATCCTGAATTTTTATTAGGCTTTTTGGGGTTGATGGTAAGGATGGTGTGATTGCTTGTTTCTCTCCACCCTCCAAAATAATTTCATTTATTCTGTCATTTAGGGAAGCAGGAATAGCGCAGTGTTGAGAGCATTTTCTTCCCACCAGTGTGGCCTGAGTTCAATTCTTGGGAGTCGACCAGCACCTCATTGAACATCTCACATGATTGGCCATAAGAACAATAGGACAAAGGGCACAAACAATGCCCATATCCCTGAAGACAATGAGCAATATTTTTTTAGAATGCCTCTGAAATTAGAGGTTCACAAGAGGTACTGGACTACTCATTCTTGGACCCAGTGTCATATCTGGGTTGAGTTTGTTGTTGGTTCTCGTCCTTGCTCCAAGGGGTTTTTCTCCGGTTTCTCCAGTTTTCCACCCCCCACAAAAACGGACATCTAAATTCCAACTCAATCAGGAATTCTAGGGCCCCAGGTTTGAAAGTCGCAAGACTATTATGTGCTACCCTCTTTAAACAAAGTCAATTTTGTCATCTCCCTTTGTCTTGGGAAAGATTAACCCCACAAAAATGGCCTAGCTCCCAGCATGTGGCTTCATAGCTTAGTTGATATAGCATTGCACCTGTATTGTGGAGGTCACAGGTTTGAATCTTGTTGGAGCCCAGAATTATTTCAGGCCATGTTACCCAATTGCTTAAGTTACTGGGCTGATGGTGAGGATCATGTCAAAGCCTCAATGTAATGTATTAAATTCTTTTCATTCAAGGTCGTTTGATCTTTGACAACTTGAAGAAGTCCATTGCCTACACACTGACCAGTAACATTCCTGAGATCAGCCCCTTCCTGATGTTCATCATTCTGGATATTCCTCTTCCTCTCGGCACTGTAACCATTTTGTGTATTGACTTGGGTACTGACATGGTATGTAGAACTAAAACTCATTAAATGAAAGATAAAATAAGTCTAATACACCTGTACATGAACTTTAGTTTTGCAATTTGTAGGATTCAAGACTTGTTTTAGTTTGTGATTTGGTTTCTGGACAGAAGGTTGACATAGCATTTTGTTGATGTACAGGCAATTCTAAAGCTTGTCCTTAAATTTAAAAAAAAGAAAACAGAGCAGACTTGGAATTTCTTGCCTTGCTTCTTTGCTGAATGAACTATTTTTTTTTTCATGTTCAAGGTTCCTGCCATCTCACTAGCTTACGAAAAGGCAGAGTCGGACATCATGAAGCGCCAGCCTCGTGATCCAATTAATGACAAACTTGTAAATGAAAGGTGAGTTTGCGACCAGTTGCCCTGATTTTGTCATTTTCCTGCACACTAAGATCGACACGGGCAACACAACATTTTGATCCTGCAGAACAGTACTTGATTAACAGAAGACAAAAATCCTTGAAACTAGCGACAGGGTCTGAGTCATTATCACAAAAAGTGCAGGTGCTCATTATGATCTACATGTAGTGAATGTCAAACTGAGCAAGTCATAAGCAGAATTTCCGATTCCGCTTATGACTCCACTGATTATGATCCAGTGAAAACTAAATTGTTGGAGCTGCAAAACATTGCAAGGGCATCTGTGTGTCACTATGTCTGTTTATGATGAACTATCATGGATTTTGTCACCTGAAAAGTGATGAGAACACCATGCTGCCTTCCTTCTGACACAACAGACAATGCTAACTTGGGGGGTGGGGGAGTGTTTACTAGCCCTGTTTAAACAACTGCTTCAAGTATATGAAGGATGCATACCTGGGGGATGCACTGTGGTCAGCTGGGCTCCCAGATGGAACACAGCTCCACTGGCTGGCGATTCCCGCAAAACAGCCAGAAACCGTCTTGCCCAAGCACCTGTCACACCAACTAGATCAATGGAAGGGAATCAAGAGGGAGGAAGAATACTGACTACACAGTTGGTTAACTTGGTAAATTGCATTTAACCTCATTATTAAAATGTACTAATGAAGGTCTTGTTACTTTGCAGGCTGATCGCCATGGCCTATGGTCAAATTGGCATGATTC
The DNA here is from genome assembly GCA_963693305.1 of Meandrina meandrites. Taxonomy (NCBI): domain Eukaryota; kingdom Metazoa; phylum Cnidaria; class Anthozoa; order Scleractinia; family Meandrinidae; genus Meandrina; species Meandrina meandrites. The sequence goes on along the minus strand of OY855911.1, from coordinate 24,781,556 downwards.
AGGTAAAAAAAAACCTAGCTCCACAGTTATTTCCTTTTGGTAAAGGTATCATGTTATGTGCTTGAGCAAGTACAAGATAAATTTCTTTCAAGCAGAAGAAAACGAGACAGCAACTTATTTTTGCGACTGTGTAGCCTGAAGAGATTTGTCCAGGCTTGAACGCTAATAAGATGCATGCTCTTTTATAATAAACATCACAGAGTGTCCTCACCGATAAGAGTTCACCAAAACACATAATTCTGTCAAAAACAGTATGAAAATGATCTACCACCCAGTCATATATGAAGTACTTCCTGGACAACACCTGCATTCAATCCTTGACATAAGTGGCCTAAAAATGCCGATTGAAGTTGACCCACCAAAATTTCTTTGCTCTATCACTTAGAAATTAAGATATAATGTTTGTTTGATGTATCCACACTAAAATAAAAAGGATTTCATCTTTTGTATCATGAAAATAATTATATAATGCTTAAGTGCTTGTGTTCATTTATCGTCATCATCATCATCGTCTATCAGCCAAAAGCCAAAGATGTGACCAGATGTGTCAGTAGTGCGTGTCCAAAGTTCATTGTTTCCTGTTTTTCAGGCTACAGCTGGCTTCTTTGTGTACTTTGTAATCATGGCAGAAAATGGATTTTTACCTGCGTATCTGTTTGGTCTGAGAAAACCGTGGGACAACAGATCAATAAATGATTTACAAGACGCTTATGGACAAGAATGGGTGGGTGTAACTTGAGAATTGCTTGACGACATTTTTACGTTTTTCATTTTAAGGATGCCACATGAGGCCCAACGCGATTGAATCGCTAAAAAATGCTTTGCCCAACTTTAAACTTTGAAGATCTGCAAACCAATAATTTTTTACTTAAGCCTCGTTGTACTAGACAGCCTTCATAAGCAGTATCATTAGCATTTTTGGCATTATTTTAACTGGTGAACTCGCCAATAGTAACTGTTTGTAAATTTGTTTATTGGCAAATCAGTAATTACAAAATATTTTAGGCTTGTGTGAATGTGCTGTAATGGGGCAGCTGCCTGCAAAAGATGAGATTCACATCCACAAAAGCCTACAAACCAGTGCAAGCTGTCTGAATAATAATAATAATAATAATAATAATAATAATAATAATAATAATAATAATAATAATAATAATAATAATAATAAAACCGTACAAACATGAGAAAGCGTCCCGATGAATAGGCCATTTCCGAGTTACCTTTTGCCTCTGTGTCAAAACGAGTCTTCGTGCAAAACCATTCAAGACACATGAAAACGAGTTTCACCTGCACGTCCATTTTCATGCAAATCAAACTCATTTTCATTTGAATGGTTTTGCACGAGGACTCGTTTTTGAAAACGAGGCAAAGGACAGCTCAGCAGTGGCCTTTTCCCCCAGGTTGTCATTCCCACTTATTTTCTTACTTTTTCTTGCAGACTTACGATCAACGTAAAGTCTTGGAGTACACCTGTCACACTGCCTTTTTCGTCAGTATTGTGATTGTACAATGGGCTGATTTGATCATCTGTAAAACCAGGAGAAACTCGCTCTTCACCCAAGGAATGACGTATGTACCATTGATTTACTCCAGTCAGTGATTTTTCTATTGTGCCCGTGACAAGTGTTGCAGCATTCTTCGCAGTCATTATCTAAACTCGTCACCTAACGCTTCTTCCCCCACCTTTACACATGTATGTGACCGCCCTAGTAACGGCTGCAAAGGAGACTAATATTATTACTGTCAAATGCTATTGTGTGCTCTCATGAAAATTTGAGCATGTTCAAATTCTCGAGAGCCGGTGCCTGAGATTCGGTAGCTAAATGAGAGCAAGAGAGGTAAGCTGTCAGCCACTCTTGTTCTCTTGTTGGCTCAAGCTTTGCTTGTGTTTATGATGGTTGCTGGTTATGACAATGTTGTAGTATGCAGCTACAAGAGAACTGTTGCTGTGTTCTCCACCAGTATAAATACAATTACTTGGGGCTCGTTCCATTCCTGTATTTGTCAAACTGACTCGCCTAACTTTATTTGCAGCAATTGGTTCTTGAATTTTGGTCTGGTGTTTGAAACTGCGTTAGCTGCTTTGCTGAGTTACACCCCTGGCATGTCTAATGGACTTCGCATGTATCCTTTAGCGTAAGTACCACGACTTTTCTTGTTGAAAATTTCAAAAATGCATTGTGTAATCGTTTTTGGCAAAATTAGTACGAAAGTTGTTCAGAAAGAGTACCACATGAAAGTAGCTTTCATTTGAATGGTCACACACTAGGGCCTACCCCACAGACTTAAAAAGTTAGTAACACCTACGTACAGCGTATTAAACAGTTAAAAGCAAAGAGTTTCTTTCAATAATGGCACTGCACAAGAGTTTTATCCTAGATAATATAGGATTGGAGAAGTGAAATGGATCAGGGGATGGGGTATACTTTGTAAAGTAAAACAAATCCTTCATTCTTCACCTTTTTTTCATTTCAGTTACCAATGGTGGTTCCCAGCCATGCCTTTCAGCTTGGTAATTTGGATCTATGATGAGATTCGTCGTTACATTCTGCGTAGATATCCCGGATGTAAGTATTGTAATATAACGTAACGATCTTTAAATACCTTAAGTACATTTAGAATATCGGAAAAAAGGTGAACACAGTTGAGCACTGGTAAATTGATCGTTGCTCGTGGCCGTGATGCAAAAAACGGAGTGTAGGGAAAGAATGCCCTGGTATGTCGGCACGATACACTTTGCAACCTCAGATTTTTTTTCTGCGTTTCGTTTATAGTTGCGTGGTAGTGCCAAGATCCCAGTTATGAGTATTATGGGAAGGAATGTTACGTTTCAAAAATGGTTGGGCTTTTATGTAGAAGTGATTTCACGTCTGAAAAATTTCTTTTGCGTACAAAAAGATCTTTGTGAAGGGGGGGGGGGGGGTGTGGGTGTAGGGTAGGGTGAGTGTTTTTCTCGGGGTGGGAGAAGCTTTTTTTCGAGTATTAGATTACATGTTTATGAAAAATAAACCAGCAAAACCAAGAACACATTTGCAGTTATTTCTTTTAAACAGCAAATTTAAAACCATTCTTGTGTCTATCTTTTCAGGCTGGCTGGACCGAGAGACCTACTACTAAACTACAATTTTTATCAGGCTTCGTTGGCAATAGAATATTTGGGCCTCCACCCGTGTTTACTAACACCACGAAGTCCGAGTTACTATCCATGTCACTAATATTATCATTAAATAGGTTTTCTTTTTTTTTTCTTTAATGAGAAATTCAAAATGGGCAATCCATTTTATGTAGCTAGCAAAACAATAGGCCCGTTACCAATGTGTGTTTTAAATGTGTACATGTTGTTGCAGTAATTTTCGAAACTAAAAATTGTAAAACATTGAATACGGAATTGTAATGATTCGAGGCTTTCTTTGTGGTATTTTTAGAACGAATTACTGAAACCGTGTATCTAGGTAACGTAAATGTATTTTAGTGTGAAACCAGTTACGTTTTTTTGTTTTAAAAACTCGTCAACATGGCGAAGTTACTTAAACAATACGCAATACAAAAAAAAATCACCTTTTAAAACTGCACAATTTCTTTTCTTGCGCAGTAATTTTGTAACAATATGATGAATGTTACTGCTTTAATATATATTTGAAAAATTGACACCAAGCTAGACTTTTGCAAGGTATAGTCGAATTTTACAACAACAAGCACTAGTTTATCTGCCATTGAGGCATTTGTCAATTAAAGGTTTTAGTAAGGTTAGCATCAAGTGTTGTCATTGTAGATCATAAACAAGGTAGTTTTTATTCCCTTGCAATCAATACTTCACAAGAAAATGTGTAATTAAATCCTCAATTACGGAAGTGATAAAGTTGAGAGTCAAATTTAGGAATAATTCTACCAACGTCTTGGAATATATTTTCACTTCACATATCATTTAGGGTTTAGAAAGTGTGGAAGCATGCTGTATAGAATTGCATGAAAACTCACAGCGTATGTTATTAGCGGACTTTTAGTGGTTAAGTAATAATTGTTATTACAGTGTAATTGCTGACAAAAGCAGTGGCAGCAGTAGCAACAGCAGCAACAACAACAACAACAGTAAAAACAACAACAGCAGCAGCAACAACAGACAGCAACAAGGAGAGGTGTAACGACAACAACAGAAATAGCAGCAACGTCAACAAAAACATCAACAACAACAACAACAGGTAGTGCTAACAGAAACCGAGGCAGCAGCAGCAGCAACAACAGCATCAAACTACAATGGATGGAACACTTGTGCGTTCTATTTTTAATAGTTTTACATAAATTATGGATGTACTGGAATTCGCTTTATGGTGTTGGTACAGTTCGAATTGAACACTGACAATAATCACTGAATTCAAACGCTTTTTGTACATGGTCAAAATGTGAAAAGATAAGCTTGTGTTGGGTTGGTAATCGCATATATCATTACAGCACCGAGAACAGGGAAATACCTTTTAAATTTATTGTATTTTTAGGCTTGGACAGGGTTCATGCGGTCGTGGAAAGTTATGAAATTTAAAAAAGCTCTTCATGCCTAGAATGGAAATGTCATTGCATGCGCACGGATGGCTGCCTAAATTTTTGAAGCGTGTTTTTAAAAAAATGAGAACCTGTCTCCACTACAGTTTGATGATTGCAACATTTGGGTCAGACGTTTGGTTTTACCTATGGTTTCTGCATTTATAAGGTGAAGGCGTATTTTGCTTAGTCGCAAAAGTCGTGGATTTCTGCGTGAACCCTGTTTGATCAGCTCTGTTAGTGTCTTTGTTATTGCTTTTCATTTGCAATCTGAGTAAGACAGATTTTTAAACCCATCTTAACGGAAGCACTTTAGGCAATCTTTGAGAACCTATTTGATAGCGATTATGTCACCAGCAGATATTGCCTCGAGATGAAACGTTAGTTAAGTTTATAGAACTAGTTAGTTCGTACGAGGTGGATTTCTAAATGGAACTTGCCAAGCGTTTTATCATTAAAGGTAATTTCATATCTGCAATGTGGAGTGGATTGTTTCTTTTATTCCTTGACTTTGCGAAAGTTACTTTGGTGTTTTGCCATCCGAAAGAGTTCCAATTACCTTTCCTAAATCGACGACCCCACGAAAGAATCGATTTTTCTCAAATACTGGAGTTCGCTAAGTCAGTTTGTTGCTACTGCTGAAGAAAGATAGAGTGGTTTTACTTAACCCGTGAAACAACAGTTAACAATTAGTGAGTGGTAGTCAAAACTAAACAAAAGAAAACAATGGAATTAGTGTGTAATACTATCTGAAAGTTTAGTTACTATTTCACGGTTTAAGTAAAACCACTCTAATTGTCCAAAACAAACAACACTTTGCACTACCAGACCACAAAGGTGCTGTTCTTGAAAATGGTGTCTGCTTGCTTGCAAATCTCTCGATTTTGACTGGTTCTTCTAATTTAATTTGCCCGCTGTAAACTCTACCTCTGTTGTTTTTCAGTGCTAGGGGTATTATTGTTATGACCTGTTATCTATTGTTTTAAAAACCAATGAAGTAACTCGTTCCCGGAGGTAGAGGGCGACGTGAAAGCAAACTTGACCGTTTTGTTTGACTTGGCTATGGTTAAATTCTGTGTGCAAACAAACTCGTGGCGTAAATAAGCCTCCCGCGTCTTAGTCGAGCGATTTTGTTGATCACTCTTGTGATTTAAGACCGAATTGGACTCCACCCGGTCCAATTACCATTAAAAATTGTACTCCACTCAGACCATCTACTATTTACTAGATTTTAAAGGACCCTAGTCAGCCACGCCTTTGTTTTGTTGACATACGGGATTTTCAGTTTTAAATTTCGCGCGGAGCGTGTCTAAACGAAAACGACGGAGGCACCGAAAGTGGTGAAGGTTGACTAAAGGTCTAAAATCAACTCACTTGTAACAGCCTTTTTACAAATCCTATGTTATAAGAGAGTTTTAAACGGCTGATATGATTGGCTAGATTTCAAATTTCTTTTGTTAGAATCTAGCCTTCCAGTCTCGTGCTAAAGGCCCCGCCGGCTAAAAGGAACAAGCGGCACTGGGAACGAGAATGGTATCTTCTGAGCTGAGAGAAATTAAACGATTCATATTTTTCTTCTTCTTTTACGGTTGAATTTTTTCGTCAGGGTCATTGTTTTAATGGCGGAGAAAACCTATCTTGTTAATAAATACGAGCCTACAGCTCCTCAAAACTGTCTTTCTTTTTTCGCATACATGCTTCTGTTCTTTAATCGTAAAGAAATTCATTAGCATATAACCAACAATCAGTTGAAATCCCGTGCAGCGTTTGATGACGTGAACCAATCAGATACCGTCTTTTGGTCGAGGGCGTGCAGTAAAACATTTGGCGCCCAATTTAAATTAGTTATTCGGCTTCGACGTGAGAGTGAATGAAGAACATGGCGAACATTCTGATCACTAAAACGGCTTTTGCGTCTTGACAGACCCAAGAAAAAATAACTATAAAATTGTAGCTCCAACTACAGAACCACAAGAAAAACTGGTCGTAAAAACTGGGTGAGTAAATGCTTTAGTTTTAATTCGGAGAAATTTTCTTATTCTGAGAGAATCGAACTCAACTTCGGATCAAGCAACTTCATTGCCACGTATGTAATTTCGAATACTTGGCCAATTAGTGAAGTCAGCTTTTTGCTATTTTCAATTCAGAGGCTGGCGACCGAAGGATTTACTCAAAGGCGAGACATACCGAAACCAGTTCCACATGAAACTCACGAAATAATCACATGGTGGCGAAACGAGGGCGTCAGGGTTTAAGGTACGTTTGTCTATTTCTGCTTGTTTGCTTCTTTAATTTAGTTTAATTATGCTTTGCTCGTAGTTTCAATGCATACACTGGATTTGTCCGTTTCTTCATATAATATTTTGTACAATTTGTTTTTCATTAACAGCGATTAAAAAGCGTAAACTAATAAATTAAGTGGAAGAAAGACATGACAGAGTTGCGAATTCGAATGACCGGTCTAAAACGAAAAGCGTCTTAAAGGGCCTTACCTTATATTTTCTTATTTTTTTACAAACGTATTTTAGATATGTATGGCAAAAACAAAAAAGAAGTGTTGTGATTTTGATCAAGATTCTTATATAAAACAGTTATCGGCCATATGTAATAAGGTTATGCATTCATTTTGCAAGCCTCTCTCTTCATGATTTCGGTTCGTGTCAGTAAGGGATGGCGTGGAAGACATTATAGGCGTAATTAATTAAAAGGATGAGTTTGAAAATATTTCATTTAGGAATAAGAATTGACTCGGTATTTTTTTTCTTGTTTAGTATGGTCGTTCCCGATCTCGTCAAGCAGGGAGTCCACTGTCCTTTGTTAGCAGTCCATGCCAGTTCAACCCTTCCAAACTTCAAAATGTCATCGCTCAATGTTCTCAGCGTCACCTTGGCAGCGAAAAGACACAAGTTCTTCCTGGTAGTGGTTAGTGCGGTTCTTTGTGGGTAGGGGAGGGTGGGTAAATAGTTTAATAAAGCTCTGGATGAACCTTACACTCGGCTGGCGTTCGGCTTACATTCGGCATATATTCGGCTTATATAGACTAATACGACTGTTTCGGCTTTACTTAATTTAAACTGTTAAGTTAGTACTGGGTTGGTTGGGTTTGGGCCTTCCCTTTTCCTTTTCTGGGTTCATAATTCGGCTTCGAATATTTCATTCGGTTAATTATTCGACAGTAGGTTTAAGTTTCGGCTTTTCTTCGGCACACTTCGGCTTTATTTCGGTTCGTTTTACTTACAGGCTTCTGCGCAACCTCCCGCTTAGTGTTTCTTTGGAAAAAAATTCTAAGTTCCTTTTAATGACAGCACTATCGTTGTTGTTAACAGGAACGTCTCCCTTAAATGACAGCATTATCGCTGTTATTGACGGGGTCTTGTTCGGTTCAGGGTTCATCCAGATAATCGATCAATTAGTTTAATTAATAATTAAATTAATTGATTAATTAATTAATTATAAAACTTAGGAAACTAGAGAATGACCACTTAACACGGGAACGAAGACTGTTTTGTTTTCTCCTGTCACGTTAAGTTGTCAATTTTCTGGTTACAGGTAGCTAATTAATGTAGACTCGCACATGTGAGTGTAGTTCAGCGTCGAGCCTGGGAACCTGGGACAAGGCACACACCCTAGTTAAGATCGCTTACAAATTTCAGCGTAGGCAGCCTCCAAAAATAATCCACTGGGCGAAACATCAAGAAGAAGCATCATACGAGGAGATGTCCATCTACATCTAGACAGTGAAGAGACATAGAGCACAGCCAGGAGTTACTTATAGTTACTTGAAAGGCTTTTCTCGCTTATAGGCGGCGTTGGCAACCGGACATGTACAAGTCTCTTTGTTAGCGTTGCCTCGCGGGACGAGTCTCCTCAAGGAATCCGCTTGCATTGCACATCGCAGGCGCAGGAATCTTAGACCGTCCACAAATTGTAGGCGTTGGTAGACTTCACTTCCGGCGGAGCAACTGGAGCACCATTTGGAGACTAGATCGGCACAGCCTAATTCAATGAGCAATTGTAAAGACCTCTTAAGTTAATATACCAAGGCCTGAAGAAAGGAGAGCCAAGAATTCCCGAAGTAGCAAGATAGTAATAGAGTAAATTAGTTAGGTAGACCAAGTTCAACGAGCCAAGACAAGTCAAGCAAGGGGAAAACATTGGACACATGCAGGAATAACGAGGACGCATGGAGAAAACAGCATCAACTCTCATCGCAGCTGAATTGATAGACAAGAAAGTGAAGGTAGTATAGAAAATAATCATAAAAACCAAGTATGAACCACACTGGTGAATATTGGTTTGATTTTGGACGCTTGGATTATTCACACAGTCTAGAACAAAAATCGCGCTCGAAACTTTTTAGCTAATTTAGTACAATTCGCAAAATCTTCTCCATATTTGTCCATTATTTACTGACGTGGTACATGCTTCAACAATTATTCATTTGAGGTCGGTGAATAATTGCTTATTTATAAAAGACGTTCTTAAGGTAGTATAAAATCGTAGTTATAAAATAATAACATGAAAGTTGTTGTTGTGCTGTTGTCTTTTGTCTCACGCTTGGCACGCGTGGAAAGCACGCGCAAATAAATGCTGTAAGACTTTGGAAGTGTGACACGCATTGACTACAATGTTTGTTTCCTTTGTGACCCAAGCCTCGATTGTCTGTTGTTTGAAAAAAAATCACTTCATTTTAGAACTTGCAAACAACGCGAAATGGACATTGTGGACGACAGTGCGGGTTTCATTCCAGCGTCATACTGCATGGCTTTGCTTCGGCTCCGGCTTCGGCTTCGTCTTCGGCTCGGTGAACGGTCGGTTTTCTTCGGAACGCTTCGAACGTTGATCGGCTTTCGGCTTAAAGCGAGAATCTACGAAAAGGGCCTGGTATCGCGTTTTACTCGATAGCAGGCCAACGAGAACCCCAGCTGAATGTCCGAGCAACCCTGCGTGTTCCACGAGCAGTGTCAAGTTTTGTAGACACAGGAACATTCTTGGTTTCTCTGGGCACTTTTTTAAGTAGGAGCGCATCCCCCCATGGATTACTTTAGGTCCTGTGGAGTATATTAAGCTATGTACTTAGAAGAATTGTAATATTCTGTTGGAAATGTAAGCATTGTTTAAGCAATACAATTGGATAAATGCACGTAGAACATTTATAGTTAAGATCTTGTTCTCCTTTGGAGCTCATTTTCGGGAGCAAAAACGACCGGCATAAAACAAGAATTTGAGAATGAAAATCACTTTTCAGTAAACAGTATGTTTTGTCGTTACTGTGTGAGTTTTTTTTTTGTCTGGATAAATAATTAGCTCTAACGCATTTTCCAGGGATGCACGCGCGCTCAACAGCGCTTTGCAAACTAACTGGTTTGTCGAAATATTGTGAGGCGGTGGGAAGGGATTGTGATAATGGTGCAAGCTTTATCTTGTCCACTTTCGGGGACGTTTTCGTTGCTTCATAATCGTATCCGCTAAACGCTATCCAATACTAAAAATGGTTCGTGCTAAGCTTACACAACGTTAATTGATAAGTACATTGTAAGGAGTCAATATCTGAATGTAATTCCAATTGCGCTCAACTTGAAAATAAAACAACTGTTGCGCAAAACGCTTGTTTGGTCGTATTTTTAATGTAATAATTCCGAATGCTTTTCATTTTCAGGGATTTGCACACAGCGTTATAACTGTTGCATTTTTAATTCATCTCTCTTTAGCTGGTTCATCGCTTTTTGCAATTTCAAGATGGTGGTAAGGACTACTTAACGGTAATGGGTTGCTGGTTACAACAATTTATACCGAGCGTCCATTTTCGGGGACGTCACATAGTTTACCGCGTCCGAAAAACATTTTCCGAAGTTCAGAGTGTAATATTTCGACAAGAATTTTTTGGAACATAAACTTCGGCTTGCAACCGTATGATCGTCCATTTTCGGGGATGACTTGATCGAGTTTAATTTCGTCAACTTGGCGTCATCTTGGGACAGGTTCAAAGTGCGCCAGTTTTCGCCGGCGTAAAATAAACGTGTTTGATCCGCGGGCACAACGGAATCCAACAATCCACTGGAGTTTTCCTATTGGTGTTTCTTTTTATGAAATGCACGACGTAGAAATGACGTTTGCGGCGAGTTGGTGGCGCAAGGTAAGTCGTGGCGTCTTAGCGTACTTCAGCTTAGTCTATCATAAGCATATTTTAGGAACTGCATTTGTGCAGTTAATGATGTGTTCAGCTTATGAATAATAAAAAAACATATTCTATTTTGTGTCCCTTTGTTCTGACTGTAAATAAGTAATTTAAACCCTTTTAATTTTCGGAGATTTGCTCCATCCGACTCGCAATACTCCTCTTTCGAAATCGCTCTTTGTAATTTTTTGATGGTGGATGTAAGGACTGCAAAATATTTAACGGTGAAAGGTTGCTTGTCTCGGTTTTTTTCCTGGCGTCCATTTTCGGGGGCGTAGTTCCTCGGTTGTATCCGAAGAACTTTTACAGGGTTAAGGTCGTCCATTTTCGGGGAATTATCTTCGGCGGTATCGGATGGACGTTTTCCTTTTTTCGTGGACGTGGTAATTAGATTCAGTTGTATCCAAAAAACTTTTTCCAGTGTAAAGGTCGTCCATTTTCGGGGATGACTCCCACGAAATTGTCAACTTGCGCGTCCTGCTGGATTGTAGCTACGCCCATTTTCGTGGGCGTAAAACGTGGTTCCGTAAAATATATAAGTCCATTTTCGGGGACAAAAGGATTCTCGCAACCTGGTTTGGCGTTGCTTCAATACGATATCATGTCTACAGTCAGTTAACACCAGGACCTTTCTCCAGATTGGATCTGAGCAACATCACACCATTTAAAACCGAGGTACGTTCTTTTCAAATGTTTATACCAGGTTAACTTGTATTTGCAATTCCTGTTTTGGTTTGAAGTACAGGTAGATAACCACGTGCGACAATCTGTAACTGACTGATCAGCACTCCAGGCAGCTTTCCTTTCCTTACAGGTAAGGGAGACTTCATAGATAATAACTTCGGCTCACAGCATTATTGGGTATACTACAGGCAGCCGTGGCCGCAGGCTGAAGCTGCCTGCAATATACCCAATAATGTTGTCAGCCGGAATAATTATCTATTTTAACTACTGTCCCTCCAAAAGCCCTATTTTTCTCTCTTTGCATTACATCGACGAGTTTAGCCCCTTCTACATGGGTGTTTTGGTACATAGCTGCAATGTTCGATATATTGCAGAGGGACAACAATAGGGGTTTAGGAAAGTCGGTAATCATTTGGTAAGTATTGCTCTGCACATTTAACTTTGTTCCATTTCAAATCATTTGGGAGATTAGCCTTTGTTTGAAGCGTTTTTTTCACATCTGCATCTCAGTATGCCTAAAGTAGTCACATGACCTGAGAGACAACAAACAGGTTTTGAGACAAGCGAAAGTGAGCGACTGGGGTCTTGTTTTTATTGTTATTAACTCGTCTCGAAGTTGAGTCTTCACAGGTTGTTTTGGTGTTGCCTCCGTGAAGCCGGGACGAAAAAAAAAGTGGTCAAACCTTTGACAGATATAAAGGATGGAGCTGTCTTCAGTAATGATGCTTCATTGTGAGTACCATGGGGAATTTCGCAGGCTGCCACACAGGTTCAATCAAGTATAAACACTCACATCACATCAATTTACATCAACTCTAAGATGCTACCTTCTCAAACTCATTAATAATTCATCTTGTTAAAACAGAGGAAATCAGAACCGTGACGATGGTTTGGAAATCTGATCCTAATTAGCATTGATTATTACGATTTTATTTCTCCGTTTACTCCTTAGTTTTTGTTTCGATCGTGAAGATATATCAACCACTCGAGACAGTGTTTCATCGGCTATCCAAACACCTCGAATCTCGTCAAAAATACTCCGCTACGCGTCGTATTTTCAGCTCTCTTCTCGGTGTTTGGATATCCCGATGAAACACTCTCTCGTGTTTGATATATTACGTCTTGCTACGTCTGCTAATGCTTCCATTTAGTTTTCTACAAACCCAGGTTACCAGTAGATGACTGTTCCCTTATAAATTGGGGAAAGCTTGTTCCCGGTGCAACCAGCTGACACTCCTGCCCATTTCAGTACAAGGAGAACTCTTGCACAATCGACTTTTTTACCAGTCGTAGCACTACTAGTATTGAGACTGCTGGTGACCACATCAAAAGCTAAGCAGTCCAGCTTGAGGTGTGAATACCTCTTATTTGTCTATGGCCACATCAGATCTACGCCGAGAGAGTTGGACGTGGAGCTCTTCTCAGTTCATTTGCACTGTACCTTGGTCTAGTCATACAACCATCGAAGAATCGATAATCAGCTTTGACCTTTTATCAAAACGCGTGTCAAATTCATAGAAGCAATTGTTTTTATGCAGCGGCCCCAAAGGTAACAATGAATGCAAGAATCATTATAATCCGTAGATCCATCCACCTGTCACGGGAGATTCTTAGGGTTAATTTGGAGGGCCCTTGAAGCTTTTGACACGTTATAAGAAAACACACATTGATGAGTGTAGCTTAATTATGGTTTTCAAATACAGGAATTTCTATTCATGGAAACTACGTTTGATAACTTGATTACATCGTTAGCACATGCATATTCACGAAGTCGAAATTCGAAGCCCCCGATACTGACCCAGTTTTAATCATCATTTCCCCCTATCTCAGCCCTTTATCTCTTTCGCTGGCTGTATATCACATCTGTCCTGATTTTATTTGGGACATATCCTGAAAATACCTCTTAACTTGTGTTGTTGGGTAGAACACTTTATATCTTGCAGCTTCCAGCGTAACCAACATCATTTTATTTCATCATGGTATTTCAGCCTGGAAAGGCAGATCGCTGTTTGGACATTGAGCTGGGCACCCAACTATATATGATGTTTAAACAAGCATCCATGCCTGAACGTGCCATCGTTATTTTCACCAAAATGGCAAAATACCAGCCACTTATCAGACAACCATCAGCTAAACTATTCAGCGGTTAATAACATCCTTTGAGGATCATCGCCCCCGCCATAGGACAAGCATGCCGATTCGTCCTCTTGCTTTAGACTACGGGCTCTGATGCTCGTCCTCCCCTTCGCCAGAGAAGTATGTTGATTCTTCCAGCTGCTTCAACAAGCTATATCCTGCAGACTGCGGGCTCTCAGGATCGTATTCTTCCCCACTACAGGACAAACATGATGGTTCGTTCTTTTGCCTCGGGATCCAACATCCTTTAGACTACGGGCTCTGAGGATCATCCTCCCTATCACCAGAAAAATATGTCGATTCTTCCAACTCAAGTGCTTCAGCAAGCCTTATACTGGAGACTTTAGGCTCTCGGGATCATCATCTTCCCCGCTACAGAACAAATATGCCGATTCGTCTTCTTGCTTCAGGATCCAACATCCTTCAGTCTACGGGCTCTGAGGATCTTCCTTCCTATCACCAGAAAAAATATGCCGATTCTTCCAGCTCAGTGCTTCAGCAAGCTATACGGCTGCAGAGTTTACGCTCTCGAGATCATCTTCCTTGCTAAAGGGCAAACATGCCGATTCGTTCTCTTGCTTCAGGATCCAACATCCTTCAGACTTCGGGCTCTGAGGTCCTCCCAGTCGCCAGAGAAGTATGTTGATTCTTCCAGCTGCTTCAACAAGATATATCCTGCAGACTGCGGGCTCTCAGGATCGTATTCTTCCCCACTACAGGACAAACACGATGGTTCGTTCTTTTGCCTCGGGATCCAACATCCTTCAGACTACGGGCTCTGAGGATTATTCTCCCTATCACCAGACAAACATGCCGATTCTTCCAGCTCAGTGCTTCACCAAGCTATATCCCTGCAGACTTCGGGCTCTCAGGATCATCTTTCCCGCCACAGGACAAGCATGCTGATTCGTCCTCTTGCTTTCCCCCAACACCAGACAAACATGCCGATGACTCTTCCTGCTCCTTTAGCAAGTTATACACTGAAGACCTCGGGCTGCGTGGATCATCTTGTCCCCCATCAAACAGACGTACTGATTTTTCCTGCTGTCTCTAAATCCTACATCGTACAGAGTACGTGCTTCAAGGATCATTCCATTGCCCACCAAGCAGGTCTGCTGATTCTTCCTACTATTTCAGCATCCTACATCGTTCAGAATACGGGCTGTGATGATCATCTTCTCCGCCACCAGAAATGCCAGCTGATTATTCCTCCTGCTGCTTCAACTTTCAGGACCTGCATCTTGGCATTACTTGAAGATGTTGTGTGGTAAAGAGAGGTAAGCTTGCAGCTGTGTGTATTTTAAGCCAATTTTTTGACTTAAAATATGTTAGGAGAGTTTCGTTAGCTGAACAACAATCCCTTTCATCTTTTTTAGCAATGAAACGGCGTGCCAAGTCAAAAATGATCTACATGTCGCGTGAGAGTCTTGGTCATGAGTGGGTGGGGCGTCCCATTGACCCTGAGTTACAGTCTCCATGCAGTTAGCCAGTCAGCCGTCTTTTGACAGCTGCCACATAACAGCGGATCTGCTATGGACCCACGCAGCCTACAAGGACGTTCTCGAGACCAATGTAGTTCCATTGAACTACAAAGCCAGGTTCTCTAAATTTCACAAAGTAACGACGTAGGACAGTTAGGAGGTTTCTCTTTGGCACCATTTCAACCTATCTTTACACCAGATGCAACCCGGATGGTGATCCAACGGAAACAGAACTGATACTTATGACCGTCAGGTAGACTGTCGCAGTTGTTACCTAGCCATGGACCAGTTACCTTTCTGCTAGTGAACAATACATGCGTTTCGATTGTTTTTTGTAAGCCATTTTTCCTTGACGTTACGTTGGCCATATTAGGGTTACCAATAACTTACATTCCAGTCTTTAGAAAATGAGTGCTGACTAGCTTGTCAGACGGAGTATATTTTTTTATATTTTGGGAACACCAGAATAACCGCCAGAAAAACGCTCTATTGGCTCAGTTGATGAATATTTGTTGTGGTATGAGGGATAGCGAATGGTCAAGGCACGTTCTGAGAAATACTACATTACGAAAACGTAGACTACTCGAGAGAATACGTTTCCTCTTTGATTGAAATCTTATTACTATCTTTATTCAGGTTTCAGGACAGGGTGTCATTCTGGCTAAGACCATTCGCTGCCCCTACTGTTTGGATAAGTTATGTTAGGTTGTAACAAGTTTTGGAGAAATCAATGTCGAGAGTGGTTTTACTTAACCCGTGAAACAGCTCCTGTGATTGATATATCAGGTTAGGTTAATGACTCGACCTCTTCTTTCCGCATATTCTATTTCGTTCACACAGTCGAAACTTCTCGAATAGGTTCATTTCAAAATTATGTTTCTAAACTATGTTAAAAGCCATGTTCCCAAAACCCTTTCTTTTTCAAATAATGGAATAGGACTTGCACAAGTATTTAAAACTATGGATTCCAAAGCTACAGAATTTATGATTCAAACAATATCACCTATGCTACGTCACTATTTATATCAGTTGGAATGAGATGAAAGGCATTATTTGATATAAATTTTTGGTTTACGAAATTAATTATGATATAATGATTTGTATGATGTATGAATTTTATGATATAATGATTTGTATGATGTATGAATTTTATGATATAATGATTTATATCATATATGAATTATATCATATAACGATTATATCATATAACGGATTATATCATATTACGAATTATATCATATAACGAATTATATCATTACGAATTATATCATATAACGAACTATGTCATATAACGAATTATATCATGTAACAAATTATGTCATGTAAGGACTATATCAAGTAACAAATTATATCATATAATAAACTATATCATATAATAAACTATATCATATAATAAACTATATCATATAACGAACTATATCATGTAACGAACTATATCATGTAACGAACTATATCATATAACGAACTATATCATATAACGTATTATATGATATAATAAATTATATGATATAACGAATTATATGATATAATGATTTATATGATATAATGACTTATATGATATAATGGCTTATATGATATGACGAATTACATGATATAACGAATTACATGATATAATGGATAATATGATATAACGAATTGTATGATAATATGAAATGCATTATTTGATATAAATTTTAGGTTTACGAAATTAATTATGATATAATGATTTGTATGATGTATGGATTTTATGATGTAATGATTTATATGATATATGAATTATATCATATAACAGATTATATCATATAACAGATTATATCATAATACGAATTATATCATATAACGAATTATATCATATAACGAGCTATGTCATATAACGAATTATATCATGTAACAAATTATATCATGTATGGACTATATCATGTAACAAACTATATCATATAACGAACTATATCATAACGAACTATATCATATAACGAACTATATCATATAACGAACTATATCATATAACGAACTATATCATGTAACAAACTATATCATGTAACGAACTATATCATATAACGTATTATATGATATAATAAATTATATGATATAACGAATTATATGATATAATGACTTATATGATATAATGACTTATATGATATAATGACTTCTATGATATAATGACTTACATGATATGACGAATTACATGATATAACGAATTACATGATATAATGGATAATATGATAGAATGAATTATATGATGTAACGAATTGTATGATAATAAAATTATATGATTTAACGAATTATATCATATAATTAATGGCATTAAAGAAGTAATTAAATGAAATTCATTTGTATTTCAACTGATGTAATGACAAACTTTTAAGTATGGGTGAACATTGTTTTAATCATGAATCTAGTTTCGCGTACATTGTTGCAAATGATTTTGTAAGTCACACTGCATTTTTTTGAAATAAGAGGTTTTTATTGGGATATAGCTTCACCTAGTTTAATAAATGGAATGTTTGTGGTTTATGAATTTGTTTATCTGCCGCCAAATATACACGACAGGCCCCATAAGGAATTCTATATTAAGACAGTGGACGCGATAAGGTATGTAAAGATAAAATAAAACATGAAATGTCAAACGTGGTATCTGAAAATGCCAAATTAATTTGAAGATTAAAAACAGAAGTTGAGTAGCTGTTTCGTAATGTGCACGGAGTTATGATTGAAAGAAAAGTTTGATATAATGAAAAGAAAACAAAAATCTCCTGAAGTAAAAAAGTTGAAATATTGATATGATAACACATTGATATTAAAGCATGTTTACTATAAAGACATGGAACATAAAGACATAATAAATTAATCATTCTCAGGAACATGTAGTTAGACGGGTAAAATAGAAAAAAAAAAGATTCTATACAGACGCTATGTGTTTCATTTCTTTCAGGAAACAAGTAAAATGCCTGAAGAAATGATAATTATTTTATTACTTGAATATGAACGTACTGTAAAATCTCGCAGATGAGCCGCACCATTTTTTATGTACCATTTCTTTACAAATAACGATGCAAGAGTTTTTTACTGACTTACTGCATGCACTTCGGATAAGGAATCAGAGTTAAGATTTTCTGCTATGTATCAATCACACTCGATGAAATAAAAGTGTATTCACAGAAGTTCTCTTGACAGTTTTCACTGTTTCTAAAAATTTGTTTATTTCTTTCTAATTTTTTTATTATCAAAATTTGACCTTCTTTTCTCGGTGTGTGGCTTATCTGCGAGTGTTTACGGTTTTCTCTCTATCTTGCGAGGGTGAAAAGGAATCAGAATATACTGAATTACCTCGTGCCAGATGTACAGTGCACTTTTTTTTATAGAACGCCTATACACTAATTGCTACATGTTGTTTCGCGGGTTAAATAGAATCACTCTATAACAGACTTTTTACACGACTTCACAAAAAAATTATCTGTTGCAAAACTTTTACCCGGTCTAACAGTAATAAAAATTTCCGATTAGCTGGTTCAGTTTTAGTTAATGACATTTTCAGCTTAGTTGTGTAATAGTCGTATTTTTAGGCAATATAATTGTTTGATTACACTTGTCCTCTGCGATTCTTTCTTTGTCATCAAAGTCTGTTCCAGGCTTTCCAAATGTGAGGAGCGAGCAATCAAAAAAGGAAACGTAAAGTTGAACGAATTAGAATTGACGGAGAGAGTGAAAAAGCTTCCTGGTCGAAACTTTTCCTTTTTTGTTCGCGCCTTCATTTTCGCATTCCTTTTTCTAGGTAACAACGAACAAAGGCTGCTTCTTCATCCCCAGTTTCATTGTCTGTCGTGTTTAGTTAAAATTTCGAATTTCGAGAGTAATTTTCATAACACGTGCAGACTTTGAATGCAAGAATTGGTGCTTATTTTCACACTCTCTTTTGTTGGTCTAACCTTTGTTAAAATTTGCCACGAAATCGGTTTGATGCCGCCATCTTGGGTAGGTTTCTCCCGCCCGCAAACGTTTTAGTGAAAATATCAGCAAAAGCAAAAACTTTAAACTTTTAAGGCGTCAGGCGGCGATTTCCAGCAATTCTACGTTGATGGTTCAATATAGACCGATTTGGTTAACGTGTTTTGCATCCTTGTTGTCGCCCAAGTTAGATCACGTGATTATTTATTTGGAAGGTTACAACTGTTCTCTTCGTACAGTTGCGTGTGACAAATTACGCAAATGTAACCTTCTGAATGAATCATCGCGTGGTCTGAATTAGGTGCCAACAAAGATGTAAACACGTTAGCTGAAAAGGCCATTTCCGAGTTACCTTCTGCCTCTGTTTAAAAACGAGTCTTCGTGCGAAACCATTCATTTGAAAATGAGTTTCACCTGCACGCCATTTTCATGCAAAACAAACTCATTTTAATTTGAATGGTTTCGCACGAAGACTCGTTTTGAAAATGAGGCAAAGGGCAACTTGGAAATGGCCTATCCATCTATTACCACTCTTAATCAATTGATGCTAAAATAATGGTAATGCTATTGCTATGGTAACGGCAACTTGTTCACCAATAACCCGGCATTCGTTTAATTCGTTTATTGTAGCATCAAGCGATTAGGAAAAGCTACTGCAGTGCTGCAAATCAAACTTGCCTTGTATCACTTGACTTGATGAAGCTTTGTTCCAGTTTAGGCATTTTCCATGTCACCAATGCTACTTTTAGTTTTGGCTTATTCTTTTCTTCATTCTTTTACTTGTTAACAATTTTTTTCTAAACCTTTTTTTTTTATCTAACCGATAACGGCTTCACTTGCAACTCGTAACAATGCCAACTGCTTTGAAGATTTTTTTCCAGTTAAGGCATTTCTCAAGTTACAAAAAAAAATATTTCGTAATCGTTTTGTTACTACATGATTGTATGTTTTATTTTATACTTGTAGTAACAGCTTCTGCTAAATGGTTTTCGAGACCTTCAATTTGATTCATCCGAAATATAAATCTCACAGACATTTTCAAAACTGAGCGCCATGTTGGACAAAACAAAGAAAATTATTTCCCGTGACATAGTTCGTGATCACAGGCAATGACCAATCACAGAGGGCGTAGCATTTAGTACATTGTATAGAAGAAAACAGAAAATAAGGCAAGTCCCATGACCCATTATTTTGAATGGCCTCTTTAAAAAGCAAAGTAAACAGAATGGGACAAATTAAATCCGTGTGGGGTCGAAGGCTGTCTTCTTGTACATTTGACCAGGCCCGTTCCCACCTGTTGTCGTTCCTATAGCCCATCATTGTGGAATAAATGTGCTGAAGTAAAATTATAAGTATTTCAATATTCTTGCTTTGCCTAACTGTTTTCCTTATTTTGCTATTTTTGCCACTTTTGTTGCACGAATTATCTTTTTAGGCACACCTGCTTGCAGGATTTTTCTTTTAGACAAGTTTCCCTTGCAGGAATTGTTTTGGGGAAAAGTCACCCCGCCCCCTCCGGCTATTTCTAATGGTCCGTCCCTTATGCAGAGATAATTTTGTTGTGGTCAGGAAGGTGTTATAATGTTTCAAACCGTGTGTGGATCGAAAATCGTCGCTTGCGAAAGATCAGTTTTCATTTTAGGCGGCGGAATAAATTATAATAATTCGCGCGAAACTCGCTTGGCGGCGAACCACGCAGATTTGTCAAGATTTAAAACTTGGAATTACCATTTCTTGTTTGTCGATGTCATACAATATTTCGATTTCGTTTCATGAGATGTCTATTCAAGTGGGAGGTTTCGCTTGTTGAAAAATTATCAACTTTTAGATCGATAAAATACATCGGTGTTCTAGCGAAGTTACAGCGTGGGGTGGGACAGGAAGGCGGGAGCTCGGGAGAAAAGGTGCGGGAAGCGGGAGAAGAGAGGGCGGGAAGCGGGAGTCCCGAGGCGGCGGGAACCGGGAGAAAATAAGAAAAATTTCGCAACATTTCGTAATATTTCGCAATAGAAATGGTACAAAGAAGAGGAAACTGTTGTGTATTAGGATCCAGATATCCTCCCGGTGTAGTGTATTAGAACCCAGACCCTCTCGGTTGTAGTTGTTGTTGCACGAGCTGTCATGGCGAAATATTAAAAGGAATCGTTGTTTGGTTCAATCCGATTGAATCCTTTACCAGAACCGACTAGTTCGGGACACAACAGGAACCACTAGGTTCAGACTCCCTTGTCCCCACCCACCACAGCGTGTTTACACCGATCGCCGGTCTTTGCCGTTGCAGGTTGCAGGTTGCAGTTGGTAAGTAGGTTTTGGTTGCACACGCAAAAAAAAAGCGTTCTGCGTTGGATGGTGAAGGTCAGCTTTGTTCTTCAAGTAGTGTAGAAGCACGCGCTCAAGCTGCTTGCATGCATGAAACAGTCCCCGTCTTGTCTTCGCTCATTGGTTTCCATTCACGTCGTGGATCATTTATTGGGTAAATGAATTATATGGAGGATTCCAGGTAAGTCTGCTCCATACATTGTTTGTAAAAAAGGTAGTTCATGAAGGATTCAAAAATGGAAAGCCACCGCATATGCATAATAATAATTATGACAAATTAAAAATAATCCATTCAACCATTTTTATATTTCTTATTTATTCAACCAATGCAATAATGGATGACAGCACCAGCAGTGCCGTAATTCCTTATACGATGCACTGAACGATTGCATTGAACCCTATCCAGACCGGGGGGGGGGGGGGGGGGGGGGGGCGGAAAGTGCCCGCGCTGACTTTGAACGTTTATAACTTTTTCAAGATTCAACCAAACGCTGCCAAACTTTGCGAGTTTTTCTAAAATTTATCTGGGAATAAATTGGTTGGATAGGTTGTTGTGTCTGGAACTTGACGTTACCATGGCAACGTCATTTTGACAGACATGTTTTTTCCAAATTTGTAATTTTTGTTTTGCCATTAATAAAAAATAGCTTTAATTCAACTATTTTTAGGGTTTTTTTGCAATGTTTTATCGATTTTGAGTATTTTTCAGTAATTTTGGGCGGTTTTCTGATGTTTTGGAAAAAGTTTGAAATCCAAGATAGAGGATCCAAGATGGCGGCTGTTTTAACATCATGATGTAATTGTCACGTGATGTGACGTCATCACCGCACGTGACGTATATAAAAAGATAGATTTTTGGACATACTATATATCCTGTAAGTTTTATTGCGATTGCTTAAATATTCTGGAAGTTACGCGGTCTGAAAAGATCCAAAAAAGCCCGGTATGAATAGGGTTAAACACAATTTTGCTTGAAATGAGAACTTCTTCTTCCCAGAGAGACTTATCGGGAGCGCTTAGTAATTTCCATGACGGCGAAAAAAGATTATAGGCCTAGAAGGGACCGCAGGTAAAGAAACCTGGAGCGCTTAACCTCAGGAATGTTAGGTACCCTAGAAATCCTTAGAAAGATTTTCTGAGGATTTATTAAAAGTACTTAATTACAGTGCGCGATCTATGTGTCTGGTCATTGGAAACAAGCAAAAACCAAACGGAGTGCATTTCAGGCTAACCGGAGTGTGCCTTACACTCAGGTTAGTCTAGAAAGCACTCCGGTTAGCATGAATGTCACTCAGGTTAGCCTATTTGTAACAAAGGCCCAGGTTAGCCTGTTTATAGCTAGCTCTCAATAATGGTAATGGGTTTTGCCAAGAGAGTATGACTCTCTTGGTTTTGCTTGTTTCGGTGATTTTGTTTCGCGTTTGGCGTTCTGCGTTCAGCGTTCGGAAAATTACCCCTGCCGATTTTAATAACGTCACAATCAGTGCTAACGTTTGGGTCCCCTCACCTCAATATTCATTCCTACGGACCTGACAGGTATATTAATTACACAATTTTTTCACTATACACCTGTAAACTGCTACTTACTTTTTATGTCATAAGAAAATCACTGTTTTTAATCAATGTTCAATAGCAAATTGCGTATAAAGCAGACTTTATTAAAAAAAAATTCGTGCATAAAGCTGCAGTCAAAATAAATTCCAGGCAATGTGTCAAAAAACAATTCTTGCAACCCCCCTCCCCCCATCAGTTTTCAGATGGTCACTCCGTTAAGGCGGACGAATGAAAATAGACATTCCAAGGAGGTAGTGTCTTACTGGAAGAGAAGTTTGACTTGGCAAGGGTAAAACATGAGCTACCCTTGCACAATTGATAAAAGATACTGGAATTCTCTTTACATTAATCCTAAGTCCTGAGGAGTTAGAAGAACGGGGGCCCAAAATTGTTCAATTCTTTGGCATGGTCCGTCGACCCAATTATGCATAATTCGCTAGCTAACAGGGGTGGCTGTTTTACTAATTTGGGCTAATATTGTTTTGGGTAGATTGATTTTACCATGGACATTTGGGGGTATCCAAAAAAAATGGGAAGATTCACAGTAAGCACAATACTTGCATCATTGTTCGTTGTTCGTCCTTTAATTTTCCCAGCACATTTTTACGCATGCTGCTTTCAAGAGAGCAATATCTGAATACTGACGAATAAACAAATTGAAACAAATCACAAGAAAATTCCGACCTTGGAAACAAACACAAGTTTATTTTCAAGTACTATTTCCAAAATAAACCCGAATCACTTAATTATCACTTGGAAATAAAAACAAGTTTATTTTCCAGTAATATTTCCAAAATAAACCCGAATCACTTATTTATCACTTGGAGACAAACACAAGTTTATTTTCCAGTACTATTTCCAAAATAAACCCGAATCACTTAATTATCGCTTGGAAATAAAAACAAGTTTATTTTCCAGTAATATTTCCAAAATAAACCCGAATCACTTATTTATCACTTGGAGACAAACACAAGTTTATTTTCCAGTACTATTTCCAAAATAAACCCGAATCACTTAATTATCGCTTGGAAATAAAAACAAGTTTATTTTCCAGTAATATTTCCAAAATAAACCCGAATCATTTATTTATCACTTGGAGACAAACACAAGTTTATTTTCCAGTACTATTTCCAAAATAAACCCGAATCACTTAATTATCGCTTGGAAATAAAAACAAGTTTATTTTCCAGTAATATTTCCAAAATAAATCCGAATCACTTATTTATCACTTGGAGACAAACACAAGTTTATTTTCCAGTACTATTTCCAAAATAAACCCGAATCACTTAATTATCGCTTGGAAATAAAAACAAGTTTATTTTCAGTAATATTTCCAACATGCACCAGAATCACTTAACCCAAAATTATCACTTGGAAACAAACACAAGGTTATTTTCCAGTGATATTTCCAAAATAAACCCGAATCACTTAACCCCGAATTATCACTTGGAAAGAAACAAAAGTTTATTTTCCAGTGAAATTTCCAAATTAACCCAAATCACTTAACCCCAAATTACCAAATAAAATTATTAGAGTACCTTTCATATATGAGACCCTTTGCCTTTAAAGAAGTAAATAGAACCGTTTTTGATCATTTCCATGCCAGTTTTCCTTATTTAGTTGTTATAAAATACTGGTAATTGTCCGCATTAACGGCGGCTTTATTGGGATAGGAAATGGCCAGGCTTTTGCAGAAACTAACACCGTAGCCTATGTCCTCTATCCAAGCTAAAGCATGGCTTAACTCGTGTACAAGGACCCCAACCTTACTCTCAACTCCCGTGAAACTTGGTGAGTTTTCGTATTCCTGGCACAGGTGAATTGTGCGCGATCCCCTCCAAGTGTACGCATACGTCCCAGAACTACAACTACCACCTCCATGAACATAGGTTATCACGTCTTCTCTCATATACCGCTCCATGAGCTCATACGTTTCCTTAACATAGTATAAGTAAGTATTCCTTCCAAACCAAGTGTTATAATGATTTGTTTCGGTTTGGACATCTGAAATGGCGGAAACTGTAACGGGATATGTAGCGTGGTGAATTTGTTTTGTCTCGGCTACCTGGGCTGCATTTCCGTGCACGATAGGATCTCGAGCAACAGAACTCCTGACCGATATGGTACGTCTGTTTCCCCTTTCAATAGAGCGAGCCCTGTACCCTTGCGTTCCCTTACCCACCTCCCTCCCGACAACTTGGAACCTAACCGGTGGCGAGGACAGGTGACTCATTTTGATGGGGATACCTGGTTTACCAGGTTCATTCATACCCTCTACACTACCTTCTGCATATTCTATGTAAGTGTCTACTGCTACAGAGTACGTTCCAGCTTTGATCATTTCGTATCCTTCAGAAACATCAAACGTTGATGACACGGTCTGCCCAGCTTTCACGAGAAGGAACTGATCAGGGCCAGGAGTGTTGCGCTTTATCAAAATGCCATCGTACGGTATCTTGTGTCCATTGCGAGTGACAGATAGGCAATCAGAGTCCAGTACTTGCTCCAGCGGAGTGCGCCATTTGAGCACAGAAAAGTCTCGCCGCGCGTTGTTCTTTAAGTGAAACTGACATTCAATTTTTTCCGTGGTTCTGTAACTTGGTTTACACTCCAGGGAGGCAGAGAAAATTCTGTAAAAGCCAAATAAAATGAAGATCTAAGAGAACATGTATTGCACCTATGAGATAATCTTCAATTACAGTAATTTTATAAGCTTTTCTGTCCTTTCTAGTCATTTATCAGGAACTGGGTGTGAATGACTCTCGTCGGGTTGAATTTAACATATATTATAAAATGGCCAACTTTTTCAACTCGCTGGAGGCTAATCAGCTACTTTCTCCTTTTTCTTGCTTACTAAATCGCGGGGAAGTGCGGTCGCCTAATGGTTAGTGGGCTGAACTCAAGATCGAGCGGTCCGGGTTCGATCCCTGGCCAGGGTTATTGTGTTGTGTTCTTTGGCAAGACACTTTACTCTCATAGTGCCTCCCTCCACCCAGGTGTATAAATGTGTACTGGCGAATTTACAGCTGAAGGTACGATGGACTAGCATCTTATCCAGTGAGGAGAGGTACACATACTCCTAGTCGTTTCATGCTACTGAAACCGGGATAGGCTCCGGCCTGATGGGCCACTAGGCTCGTATGCAGACTTTAGAACTTAGAACTTTTTGTTACTTCGTTACTTACTTGGTTTCAGAAATATCGAATTGAGGAACTTCATAAGCATATACACTTGACATTGCCATCGTCAAGAAAATCCACAAGAATGGAGACATCTTTAGTCGGTTTGATGTGTCTTCCGGACCTGAATGAAGAATGTGATATTTGGTGTCAAAATTAAATTAAAAAATATTTCTATCTGTAGTTAAACATCAATTTTTACGCGCTCTGAAAAGCCAACGATAGCCGAGCTAGTTCTTTGGTGCAGGGTGGCTCTTTCTGATGCAAATTATACCTTTTGTACCGAATATGCGCGTATTGCCCACAGGCTTACCAGCCTGTGTTTGCAAGATCACAGCACGCCCCATATAAATATTCAAATTTTCTCGCTAATCGCCATTGTAAATATTTAAGCTTCCTACAATCGGCTTTTACTGCTGTCCATTTGCAATAAAATGAATTAGAAACATTTTCGCAATGTTTTGGTTTGTTTTTATGCAGTTTTTTTTGACAATTTGAAGCGTACGTGCGAGAGCAGTTCTATGAGTTAAGTTTTGACTCGTGTATAGAATACTAATGTTTACACAAGGCCTGCACCTTCCACATCCAAGAATTGGGTACCGCGTCTGGAATGTAGCCCAAAAAATATCTTTCCCCTACTCGCTTTAGTAAGGTAGTACATTGACATGCAACTTTAAACTTGTAACTTTGACGTAAATTTCTCTTCGGTTCTATCTGCCTAAGCTGTATAATAACTAAAAATAAGCCACGGTTAGGAAGTGCGGGCTAGAATGCTTTTGAGTCGAGGGATTTTCAACAAAACGTTTGTTGAGTATTGAATCTGGTTGGCCATCGCATCGGGTAGTTATCATAAAAAATCTGCCTGTCTTTGTTGAAGGTGATTTGCAGTCCGTATAGCGTACTGCGCAATCTCAGGGTTTGTTGTCATTATACGTTACACTTCGGTAAAAGCGTACATGAGGTTTCTGAATCCGACATAAAGTTCTTTACATTCGAGATTCGATGGACTGAAATGTCGGTCTTCTCGTTTTTACTTGAGGTCAATAATGAAGGGAAAGGTAGGTTTGTCCCTGAATTTTTATTTTGGCGAGCAAACATTCCTTCGTGTGCCTTCGTAAACATCGAGAACCGAGACTACGCAGTTTGTACTGGAAATAAATTAAGGAACTCAGGAATTGAAGGCTGGGTCGGGTTAAAAGATATACTAGGAAAGCTCTAACTTACAGCAATGAAATAACCTTTTTGTAGTGTAGGGTAGCAGCAGTATAAGCAGAAAAGATGAAAATATTTTTGGTGTTTCACAAATAATTTTCTTCCTTCTATCTCTTCTTAATCCTCTTAAAATTACACTCAAATCACTGCCCCGACTTCGCAATACAATAATGCATAACGCTCTAGACACATGTACGTGTTGCGGACCTATGTGTTAGGCTTGGTATACCGAGTTGGAAAGCAGAGAGGGCGAGACATCAACACACGGGCGGGCACTCGCGTGATCTTTTTTTCTTTCTTCCCTCCGACGTGCTTTTTCTTTATTTTTTCTCCCCAAAAAGGCTAATAAATGCTTCCCATTTATTGCATGCCTTATGTTATTAACCCACGCTTGCCTGGAGCCTGCGTTGATTTCGAAACAGCGACACGATATACTTTCTAGGTAATGTTTTGAAACAATTTAAATAAGAAGCCAGATATTTGGCATATTTGTCGAGTATTCACGTGAAAAGAACATGGTAGATGTTATCTTATTCGGTTCCACTGTCGGTTCGCATCGAATGTCAAATGAAGTTCGTCGAAACAAGTTTTCATCGCTTGCTGCACTTCATTTGACATCAAAGTGAAAATTGAGTATTCATTAAAACTGTTTCTTTCCATTTTCAATCTTTTAAATGTACGTTAACACTCCAATGATGCGAAAATTTGGCTTTGAAAATCGAGTACACGCGGCGTCCATCTTTTAAAATATTCTTGTTCGAGTGGAAATGGATTCCGATAAGTTAACGAGGATTTATTGATCGACTTTGGCAAAACAATTTTGCTCCAAAATCGAAATATGGCGTCCAAACTATATTGCGGGATCTTCTTGAGCCCGTGATAAGTATACCTCAAAAGTACCCAAAAAAGTACAGAAATGTCAACCTCGTTCCCAGGGTCGGGGAGAGAGAGAGCCTGGGAACGAGGTTGCAGAAATGTGCTATTGATAAATACTTAAAAATGCTTTCAATCATGGGTTATTGATTATAATAACACAGATAATATTTTTGGAATTTTAAAAGGAAATTTGGAATCACTTTTTTTAACAACATATTATGTGTTTTAAGAAAAATCGACTTCCGGTTTTAACAGAGAATAGCCGGAAAATTCTTCTGAACGACCTTTTCAAATGTTACCAAAGCCTACAATCTAATAATGTAAATACAACTTACCCTGTTATAAAGAAAATGTTTCGCCAATGCTCTTGTTTTAATCTCGTGATGTTAGCTTATGGTTTTGATGAGGTTCACTTGTTATGCGCATATTTTTTGAGCATACGATATTGGTACCGGGAGTCATTAGTACCTTAGCACGAATACAAGCAGCAAGGTTGAAATTTAGAGTTGGGGAATGATTGTGTAGCAATTGTCACTAATGATATGCAGTGTTACGAAAAGAAACGAAAAATCTTGAAGTTTTTACCGATTCGTGAAAAGTCAACCAATTTTTCATTTGTCGAGTTTCGTTTGAAAGCACGTGATCTAATCAGTATACAAAACTGACAAATTAAAATCACATGCCCCTGAGCAGTTACTAAATTAGAGGGGAAACAAATGGGAGTTGTGAATAAGTGAGAGACTTCATGTTTCCACAGTAAAATCTCTTATTAAGAAACATCTCCTTTCTTTCCCACCGTCCTTGTAGTAATAAAAGAATCTTCCTTTGAAACTGGTTCAACGCTGGTTAGAAGGTGAAAGTTCCGGCAGTTTAAGATCCTTTGTATTTATTGGGTTTTTGAAAAAAATTTAAATTAGTTTGGAAACCGTCGGACTCCTGTTGGATTTTAAATTGTGATAAAATATATATGGTAAACAAAGTATCAATATTTGCCGTCTGGAATCTCCTCAAAAATAAGGAACCCATTCCCGTTGATTACGATGCAGATTGAATAAACACCGTTTACACTCAAAACCACATTCGGTACTATTTAATTATTTACTTAAGCTATATCCTGGGTTCGTAATAAAATAAAGCGTGAAATAACTTAAGAATGCTTTCAATCGTTGGTTATTGATTATACTAACACATAATATTTTCAGAATTCTAAAGAAAAGTTTGGAATCTTTTTTTAACAAAATATAAAAATATTAAGAAAAACTGAATTGCATGATTGTGGTTTACAGACTTTGCAGGTGAATTTCCGGATTTCACATAGAATAGCGAGTAAGACACTACCTCTCTAAAACCTCCCTAATTTTCATTCACCCGCTGTAAACACTACCTCTATTGTTATTCAGGGCAAGGGGCATTGCTATGAGCTGTTATTTATTTTTTTAAAAACCAATGCAGCAACTCGTTCCGAGAGGTAGTAGGCGACCCAGAATAGCCGGAAAATACTTCTGAACGACCTTTCAAAATATTACCAAAGCCTACAATCTAATGATATAAAAACAACTTGCCATGTTACTAAGAAATGTTATGCGGTTTTAATGCCAGTTAAAAGGCGCCAGTTTCTTTTATTTCAATAGCACAATCGAGGATGGAATCTGGCTTTGTTCATGTATCAGTTGGATTTTTGGAAAAAAATATTTGGTATCGAGATATCATTGGGTTTGTTTTGGAATTATTTGGATCATATTTACCTGGCCATTCTATTTTAAAACAAATGTGCGTTCTTAGTTGGGGAAAGGATTGGCACTATCCTACAACCAGTATTAATAAGATATCGGAACAAGCTGATTTTAAGACAAGAAATGGACCTTACGACCCTAAATCAACAGTGGGGTGCAGATTATATTAACCCTTACCAACATAACCAAAATCATTTATATTTATTAATAACGTCAATTGGTCAATTCTCCAGCTAAAATTTGCTCCCTTTAAAAGAACAGCAAGCCACGAGCTCATTATATCTTTTTTTTATGTGAACTGCACGCTAAAACGAAAAGCAAATAAGAAACTCTGCCCGACATTCAGTAACATGGAAAACGCGCCCTGTTCTCTAATACGCAGCATTTAAATAAGCGCTTTGCGTAGAAAGCATTGCGTTGTGCTCGCATCAACCTACTTTAACAAAATGCGTGCTTAGTTCGCTGAACATGAAAGTACGAAAATATTAAAACTCATAGAGAGCATGCTAAAAAGGTCTATAGTATTTGCCGGTGCGATAAGTAAATTCCTCCTCCATACCTTAGTTTATTCTTCTAAGCGTCTTGACTCCACTGATCAAAACTGCCGAAAATGAATAGAACCGTTAGTATTTTCGAATAAATTGTAATTTCTCATCAAGTCGTTCTTACCTGGCTTTCAATGGCAAACTAATCTCAACTGAAACTGGACACTGTGAATAAAGCCAAGTGAGTTGTAAAATATGCCGAAATACTGGCTTTCTATTGGTCACGATGACACTCGAGTCAGGTGATTTATTGCATCAGAATCGCAATTAATAATTTGCAGTTTTTTGACAGCAATTTGTCTTTTCTGAAAGCTATTGATGACATATGACCACTGAATAAAGATACACTGCCCCAAGCAGTAACTGTTTAAAGGTCAAATGAACCAAAATTTCGAATTTTCTTTTTTTTAGGCTAATTTGTTGATTAAGAACCAAATAAACATATTCCGAAGTTTCGAAGGAATTGGACTTTGCAAAACAGAGAAATTTCAAGTTGAAAAATGCTTCGTTTTGGCCTTCATAATCGTAGAGCGCTCGGGAAAATTGTCGGGAAATTTTCGGAACATAAAACTGTGACGTCAGTATTGGTGCGCTGTGAAATTGCGGGAAATTCAGAGTCTTTTAGTGATGAAGCTCACAAGAATGGAACATCATGGTGTTTTGTGCAACACTAAACTGCTTAAATTATAAGTACGTTTAAGTTTCCAGCAAATTCAAAGCTCAGGAAACAATGGCTTTTGAAAATGAAAAGAAAAGAATTTCAGGCAGAAAAGAACTCGCATTTGTGCGGTTCATTTTACCGAAGACTACTTCAGAGAAAATCTGGCAATACGTAGGTTTCTGGGTTCTGATTTCAAGAAAAGAAATCACGTGGAAGAATTTCTTCCAAAGCACAAAGACCCCACTGTCCGTTTGGCTTTTGCTAAACGAAGGAAGTTAGAGGTATGCATTTTGCACCTTTCTTATTCTACCTAGAGCTAGATAAAGTATTTGTTATGATTATTAGCACTTTTACTTTGTTGATTTGGCTGGTCATGATCAAGCATTAGAATTTGAATTCGTTAGTTCAATATCCTCGTCAAATAATTTGCTTCCATGCACGCGCACGTGCTTTTTGACGCGTATAAAATTAAGCTTCAAATGTTGTATTTATGTTGGGTTTACAACCGTTAATTTCGAGCCCTAAATAACATGTACCGGCTAAATAAATATGGACCAAAAAACAGCTAATACAAACAGAACTCACAGTGTCCGCGGGCACAGTGTGTAAACGCTCAGTATTTATTTCAACACTGAATTTTCCTTCAGCTGAAAACGACACGAATTTATTCATTGAAAGTTTTACCCGGCGTGATGCTTTGCAGTTTCGAATTTGCATTCAGAAATACCCTTTCATTCAAGTTAAATTTTTGTGTACAAATTTATTTTTGTTTTTTGTGTGACTCTCGAGTACAGAAAAGAAACAGTGAATTCAATCTTAGTTTTTGGCCACATCCTAGGATACCTTCGCGCTGCATACCGATCCGGGTTGCAAGCCGCACACGTCCTGATAAGAATTACGTGCAAATCCAAAAAAACTGCATTTAGATTGGGGTATATAACAAAACTAATTGTTCTATACCAAGCTGAGCAGACTGATGATTTTTATACGCCATCCAGTGTTTGAAAACCTCCTATATCGTACAATGCTTACAATTTTACTCAGTGCTTTGATAATTATTATTTTTTTAAACTAGATTACAATGTAGTAAAAAATATAACAACCATGTTTAAAAAAAAGCTTAGACTCTTTCAGAATTTACTTAGACTGACTCAAACTCTCAAACTTTACATTATTCGCTCTTTAAACGACGATCGTCTCTTCGATCACAAAGCCGTGAAATAAAACTATTACGTCACAAAATTCAAAGCTCGATCCATTCCTTCCATTCCAGTGCGCGGTCATTTTGGAAACGTTTTCGTGAAGTCTTCGGAAATCTTCGTAGTTTTTGCTATAATTCGCGCTTTAAGGCTCAGAAAGCAAAATGTCTTCTTAAGTTTAGTTAATAATGAGTTCTTCTAGCGTTTGGTTGCTTTAAAATCGCTAAAGAAAGAATGTCGAAATTTTGGTTCATTTGACCTTTAAGAAAATACATACATCGTTAATAGATTTAAAGTTCAGGTTCAACTTTTCATATACTGAGGAAGGCCATACCAGTATTCTGACAAATCACACCTAACTAAAACTATACATTAGTATCTTCTATGACTACACTGCAATGTTGATCACGCTTACGAGTAAAAAAAAAAATTGCCCGCTACGCGGGGTTTGTGAATAAGCTAAACGTTCTATGTTACCACAGTAAAATTTGTTAATCAAAAACATCTGTAGAAATAAGGAATATTCCTTTGAAACTTGTATCAGTGGGAAACTAATGTCATTTTAATGTGTTTATTGCTAAAAGGGGTTCACTTGTTTTGTGCACAGTAGTTAGAGACATCAGTCTTCTTTACCTTTTAACTTAATAGCAAACGTTGACTAGCGTATTAAGGAACACTAAACTGTCGCTAGAAAGTGATTCTAATTACACAACTAATATTTGAAGATAGAAGTTGGGTTTTTGAAGAATTTTTAGTATAAACACCGTCAGGATTGTCTTGGTTTATAAATCGTTCTAAATTATCTAAGGTAAACCAGGTATTAATATTTTTCGTCTGTTTGCTCTTTCAAAAATTAGAAACCTATTCCCGCTGATCACGATGCAGATAAAAATAATAGAATTTACACCAATTTCACATATATTATTGAGATGAAAGAATTCAAAACCACCCTAAGATTTTAATTGTTAGAAGCATTTTTAAAATTCAAGTATACTTTGATCGTTTTAAAATTCCGGCAATGCGAAAAGCGATAATGTATGTTTAAATGTAACTTTGGGTATCATCGCGTTTTCGTCCGGTTTGACCAATATAACTTGAATAGATATACCTCAAGTATTTTGGTGGCTCAAACTCTAATTTTGTTAATGCGAAACTTATTAAATTTGTTGTTGTTTTTGATCGACAATTTATCATAATCTTATTTATTTGCCAATAAATTTTATTTTTTAAATGTTTTTTGCTAAGGATGCAGACCAATATTTTGACGAAATTTCACTCAATTGAAACCATACAATTAGTTATATTCTTACACTACATTGGAATGTTGGCGATTACGAGCGAAAATTAACAAATAAATAAATAAATAAATAAATAAATAAATGTTTACCCTTTCTGGGGTTTGAATCAGAGAAAGATGTTGTTTCTACAGTAACATTTCTTAACTTAAATCATCGCCTTCCGTTCGCACAATTCCCTGTAGAAGTGAAAACTCTCAAAAGTTGAAAATGAAAATTAAAGCTATTTAAAAGTAAAGAGAATAAAAAGACATTTATTTTGTCAATTGCTAAATGTTTCACCAATGCTCTTGTTTTAATCTCTATGTTGGCTTATGGTTTTGATGAGGTTCACTCGTTATGCGCATATTTTTGGAGCATACGATATTGGTACTGGGAGTCATTAGTACCTTAGCACGAATACCAGCAGCAAGGTTGGTGAATGATTGTGTAGGAATGGTGACTAATGACATGTAGTGTTACGACAAAAAAGGACTAATCTTGAAGTTTTCACTGACTCGAGAATAGTCAACCATTTTTATGTGGACTTTCACACGAAGTGTGAAAATCCACATATTGCGATCGTGCAGTTTTCCCGATTGGGACGGCACTTTCCGTGATAACTCGTCTCAGCCCTTTCGGAAGCTTTCGAGGGTGTTCGGAGAATCCGAAGTTTTGGAGCCAAGAGTCAATTGTAAAATTGGCGAGAGGTCACAAAGAAAGCATCACACAAGCTAAATACTTGAATTTCATTAATCGAAACCTAAAATTTGTCAAGTGCAGTACATCAACGAGCAGCGTAAAAGATGCCAGTGGTATACGTGCACATCAAAAGAAAAAGGTGGTGGCGGCTTTCATATTTGCACGGCGTTCGACTGAACTGCGGGCAAAGGTCACGCTATTTTTCACACTTTTCGCGCTGTCTGTTGTGTTCGACTGTACGTCAGTTGCTGTGTTCGCTTGATTCGCATATAATTGAAAATAGTTGAAAAGCGTTATTTAGCAGATATCTAGATATTTGTTGTTTTGATGTTTGATATTTGTTGAGTCAAAACAAAAGAAGTTCACTAATCAAGTTGTTTTCCCGGGGCTTTCGCGCAATAATTATTTTCTTGGATTTCTCGCAAGTTAAATTTGAATAACGCAATCTGACTGATGTCGAATTCAAAACTGCTGGTAAAAAGTTAGTGTGAATAGCATAAAACTTATTTTGAACCGAAAAATGTATGTATTGAAACCGTGCGAAAACTAAATTACTGATTGAAAATGTGTCGTTCGCGAATCGCCGACTACACTCGAAAATTAATTCAAGAACGATGATAATTTTAGGTTGAAAAAAGTATTCATCTGCCTTCTTGTATCATGAGATTATTAGTGAAATCTTGCTAAAAGGCGATAAAAGCCATTCCGGAAAAGTTGTATATGAAAACAACGCAATGAAAGAAAATGAGCATGGAAAATGAGTTAATTGATGAGTTTAGCTGTTGTTTACACAAGCGTTTAGATGAAATGTCAGGCAAACGAAGACAATCTACATACTTCGCAAAATATTTCTTTATGAATGGACTGAAATCAGTATCCCCGATTTCTAGTGGTAAGATTTTTTTTGCTCTTAATAAATAATTTTCTTGACCTTATTTCCATTTAAAGACACTTAGTTTGTCCATTTCCCGTGACCCCCCCCCCCCCCCCCCCCCCCCCAGCCAAGAGACTGCAAGTATGAATGGAACTGATATGCTCATCGTGTCCCTTAGGTGTAAATTACGGATTTCGGTTTTCCAACAGACATCTTCTTTTGGTTTTAAGGACAGATTGTCAATGTTTTAATTCATTTAAAGTGACTGTGTTTTTAAATGTCTGTGTTCTCTGTGTTTTTAAATGGTGGGGGTCTAAAAAAAGTTGAGCCACGCCCAGATTGCCATCCTTTAGGGGAAAAGTAAAACTCAAAACAGTAAAAAGCAAAATCTCAAACCTTATGATTATAGAGCTGTTTAATTCAATGAGATATTTTTAATGTGAAAAGAAGTTCTCTTCAAACAAAGTTTCAGGCCTAACACTTCTCTGTTTTTAAGACACAGATAACTAAAAATGGCTTTGCAGTCCCGAAAAGTTTCTACTTTTTCACCTAGTATCAACCTTGCTGTATTGTGTGAAATGTTATCCTTCACGAGAGTAGAATAGTAGATCCAATTTTCCGACGAACATCCCTGTCCTTTTCATGTAACCATATAGAGATACTGTCGGGTCTTGTCCTCGGTTTGCCGCTTCTCTGACACAGTTTAAATAAATTGGACTGCATTTCAATGTTTAAGGCGATCTTCAGGGTAAATTGCAAGGTGTGTTCTTCAAAACGAGAAGGAGGTTTTTCTTTCACGATCATAACAAAACTTGATTGATAATTTGTTTTTATTACCTCGAGTTTCAAGTGACTGCCAACTCATAATTAACTGATACTTAGTCTTGCCTGCAGTCCAGCTCACAGAGCGCGAAGCGCGAGAGCGCCGGGGACTACTGCCAAACTGCAAACGAGAAGCAAACGACTTTAAGAAGGTCTAACCGATACTGTACATTGGCTCATTCAATCATTCATTATCAAAAACAAATGAAAGTCCACATATGTACGCATTGCGGACCCACTTTTATTTAATTTGTCGAGTTTCATTTAAAAGTACTTGTTCTCATCAGTATACAAAACAGACAAATTAAAATCACATTCCCCTGAGCAGTTACTAAATTAGAACGGAAACAAGTAAGAGTTGCGAATACGTGAGGGACTTCATGTTTCCACAGTAAAATTTCTTATTAAAAAACATCCCCTTCCTTTCCCACCGTTCCCCTTAGAAATAAGAGAATCTTCCTTTGAAACTGTTTTAAAGCAGATAAGAGGGTGAAAGTTCCGACAATTTAAGATTTTTTTTATCTTTTGGGCTTTTGAAAATGCTCTTGTTTTAAACTCGTGATGTTCGCTCATGGTTTTGATGAGGTTCACTTGCTATGCGCATATTTTTAGAGCATACGATATGATATGTAGTGTTACGGAAAAAACGACTTATCTTGAAGTTTCAACCGATTCGTGAATAATCAACTAATTTTTGCGACTATTTAGCAAAATGCGAAAAAGAAGTTTAGCAGTAGAGGAGCGCAATTACTTCCTTCTTTGGATTGTAGGCTTTTGTTTTTAATTCCGCTGGCCAATGTATCACTGGACTTGACGAAGATAAAATTAAATGTCGGCATTTTCTTATTTCAATTGTTTTAAAATACTACCTACAAAGCATATGGTGTCGTTGTTACGAAAGAACGCGAGATCTAGACAAGCGTGGGTGTTAAAATCATAATGCATGCAATGCTGCATCGCATTAATTATGTTATCAAAGATCAATATTGAGCAAAATAATAAATGGAAAGCACTTATGAGTAAATACCAGCGTCAGTCAAACTTTAACCGGCAGCAGTCAAAAAATCGATTAGGCTCAGATTGTCATGGTTAGTAGGCTTTTATGAGAAACAAATGAGAAAATCGATAATAACAGAATTTCGTCAAAATGACGCTTTCGGGCGAATTGTGAAGCTTTGCCTAACGAAATAAAACATTCTACGCCAATAAGAACTACCGAAGACCAACACTAAACTAAATAGTGACAGCAATTTGGGCCTTTCATATCTATTTATTTTTAATATGCACGATAATTTAATTTACCCGACCCATTTTAAAATAGGTCAAAATTAAAGCATTATTTAAGTATGTGCTACATAAAATAATTGGCTGAATATCTGATTTTCGGAAAACAAAATTTTTATTTTCAAATCTTTAGAATGTTTTTTTTGGGGGGGAATTGATTAAGTGCAAAGAAATCAAATTTCGAAGTTGCACAAAATGCGCCATTTCGGCGGTGCCCAGCAGTCCTCTTAATTAATTCGCGATCGATATGTACACAAACACGCACAACTTGAAAGGTTTTTTGTTTTTTTGCTTTACATTCAGCACACAACAAATTTAACCTGAAAAGATCTTGCCTTCGTATTGCAGGACCAACATAAACGGCTTCAGTCCTGTATTTGACGCACTGTTCGTGAAAAAAGATGTCTTCAACATAGCATAATTTATCGCTCGCCATGTTTGTCGAAGCATTAAAAACCTCGGCAAGTCAAAGTTGTGGGGAAACGAAAACGTTGGATAATAAATCTCTTATTAGACATCTTAGTGTGTTGTATCGCTGTAAATTTTTACTCATTATTTGTATTTTGACTTCGCTCTTCGGGCTCGCCAAAATACTGCATGACTCGTAAAAAATATACAGCGATACTACACACTAAAATGTCAAAATTAAGATATATTCCTTCCGAATGTTGAAGAATCAACAATAACACCAGAAACATTATTGCATTTGAAAAGTTGTTTTGTTTTGTGGAAAGCGTTTTCTGCATATTCCATTCTTATTAGATATCGATTTTATAAAGGAACTACAAATTACTACAAAGTTTGATACCCCAGATTGAAACTGTTCGGCAAATTAAATCACTGTATTCAAAGGGTTTAAATCTTCCTGGTGTCCCACACTCCATTTCTAAATATATTTTATTAAAGAAACAAAAACAAATCGAACTGACTGGAGATTGAAATGTCACTATAATACAATAATGAAGATTATGTCATGCAAATATTGACAATATTGCGATTATGAATGCGTGTTGCTCGCTGAACTCTATAGTTGGAGGAAATTGCGGCTTCGATAGACGTGACAGAAAGCGAGATATAAGAGGTAGCATGCATAAGCCAACAGGCAGCCATATAAGCAGTCTCGGTATTTCCGGAACAGTAGACGAAGAAGAACTCATTCTGAGCCGAGCAGTTATTCAGCTTCAAAATATAAATTCGATACCAATATGTCTACTACGCCGCCACCGCTCAAAGTTTGGTTTGATTTGGCAAATTTTAGAAAAGTTTATTTATGTTTAAGTTTATGTTTAATTTACACAAAATTGAAACGAAGTTTTAAAATTTGCAACCGGCGGTGGGGAAGGGGACTCCCTATAAAATTGAGGTGATTCCTCAGAAATAAAACTGCCCGATCGATTTTTTTGAAACTTTCGCAGAATGTTCCCTACCAAGCACTGTTTCGTTAAATACAATAAAAAAGATAGGCCACCATGCTCGCAAGAGAGATATAATGGGCCAGACTTACCTTATTTATGCGTGTTCTGGTACTAATCGCGCGCGTTATTTCATCGGTCCACATTACATTTTACAGTAGGTAAGTAAGGTAAGTCCCTAGTATATGTAACAATTCTAAGTATATCTAATGGAAAAATTGAAACAAATCCAAACAACATCGAATCAAAGCGTTCCTCGATCGGGTCATTCCAAGGTCATAATTTGCGTCCTCGAGTAACGAATTTGTGCACGCATTCAGCTATATCTTTTTTTCCCCGATGAATTTTTTTCAAATTGTCCAGCTCAAAAAGGACAATTCTTACATCAAAATTCTGCAATAAAAAATATAGGTCACCATGCTTTTTTACGAGAAAGCGATGATATGTATAGAAAAAAGCCGCCATTTTGTTCATGTGCGCGCGCTAATCACGCGTAAAATTATGCGCAGAAG
Source organism: Meandrina meandrites (assembly GCA_963693305.1). Taxonomy (NCBI): domain Eukaryota; kingdom Metazoa; phylum Cnidaria; class Anthozoa; order Scleractinia; family Meandrinidae; genus Meandrina; species Meandrina meandrites. The sequence continues at coordinate 24,742,459 of OY855911.1, read as the reverse complement.
GGATGCGTTGCACATTGTCACGTGACCAAGATCCATTAGAGAGCGCGGCTACGACATCTCTGTTCCAAATATTTCGCTTTAATAAACCCCAGATGCTTAAATGAATCGACTGCTCGGTGTTTCTGTTTGAGATATTTTGAAGATGTTCTCCCCAACCCTTTGATATCAAACTCGTGAAATCCGTACCCTTTAATGTACCTACAGCCTGAAAAAAGTAACCTTTTTGTAAATAGGAAAATACCGGAAACATTCTCAATGTAACGTTACCAAGTGTTGTTATATTTGGCGGTGTTAAAGGATTGAATAACGTTTTCCGGGTTTGTGAAAAAAGGTTTACGGAGTGATTGACCAATATAAATAAATCTAAGGCATTAAAAATATTGTCAAACTTGTCATAGCCCCGTGAATATACAGCGAAAATCAAGAGAGTATGAAGTTGGCGAAAAAATATTATAGTACTGAGGAATTTTTCGTTAAATTTTGAAGTACAGTTAGTTCTTAATGATAAAGATTAGCGAAAATTTTAAACAATTTTAAAATCTTAAAGAAATGTCAGGGAAAGTTTCATTGCTTGATCCACGGAATGTTGTGGATTCGCATGAAGAAACCGTGCCTTAACACTCACTCGGACTCAATCCGCGCAATAGTATTTGTTTAGGCTTTGAACTGACAGACATTGCACTCATTACCAGTGTTTGACACCCCACTGACACTCACATCTTTCCGCATACATTCTTAACTTGAAAATGGTGCCAGGATGACACTAATTCACTAACTCGCTAATTCTTATTATTAACTGTGTTTTTAAATTTAATCTTATCCGTCACTTATTAAATTAATTCATTGTTATTTAATGGCCTGTTCCAGAATGGCACTGTCCACATTAGCACAGGGAAGGGGCAAATGAACTGGGGATAGAAAGCAAAGCAAATGTCTTTTCTTTCCCTCGCCTCGCTCGCCAATCCACCCTATTTCCTCGCGCTTTGCGCTCGCTTTTCGTGTCTTAAAAACAGAGAAGCTGTGAACTGTCTACTCAGAATTTGCTGGCTAAATTTATAAATACTCATATTCTTGGTTTGCATGTGGCGTCATAAAATTCTAAACTCAAAATTGTGAGGTCTTCTGAATACTCGAGTGCCACTTCATATCCCTTCGTAAGATTGCAGCAGCTTTAGCCAAGTTAACTGGCTCGTTGTATTTTGTAGACTCTGCCAGGATCGAACCGACATCGTTCCGGAAAGCTAGTAGTACGTCTCGTCTGGACGGTGAGCTTCTAGCTGGGGAACATGTGACAGCAATTGTTCTTTCAACCTAGTTGTTCAAGTCGTTTCTTGTGGAGTGGCATCAAATCAGCCAGTCTAAAAATGATAGCCTCTGAACTAGTTGTTCGTCTCAATGATATAGGTAACTAGTTTGGAGAAAGCGGTTGGATATTGCTTCTTTCCTGATTGCCAACCACTGTACTCTCCTCGTTACGTTGCCTTTTAAATGCGATCGCTTTTTGTTGTATAATGCTGCGAGGCAAGCGTGGTGATACCTTGACTCAAGTGCACTAAGTTTTGCGAGGCGTTTTTCATCGTTCAGTGTCCTCGCGCATCGGTTTTGCCTGCCATTAAACGACATCGTCATGGCTTTTCGCAAAGACGATTATCTTCCCCGTCTGCTAAACTGGCACTGGTGAAAAATCTTTTTTGTGCTCTTTGTAACTTCGAATAGCTGAATAAAAGCTTACAGTTTTGATGATATTTTACATTATTTTTTTTCTCGAAGAAGTCTCGATACCTTGGCCTTCATGTAATGTAGCTGGATCTAGCACTATCGGTAGGTCACTGATGGCATAAAGCAAAGGAACATTTGTGATTATGTTGCTATAACCAACTTCTCCTCGTTTGTTAGGGTCTGGTAGTGAATTCAGAGCTTCCTTTTATCTTGCTGACAAAGACAGCACCAGCCCAGTCTGTCTTTTTATAATTTGAGCTATTCCTGTGAGGAAAGGGGGGGGGGGGGGGGGGGGTAAGGGTATTTTCGTGACGCCGCGATGATCCGGGTTTTTGTGCTCTGTGAATCGTGATTCGATACAAAACTGTTCCGTGAATCGTGTTTGGAGTGTATTCCGTGAGGAATGAAATGCAAAAGTCCTTGGATGTGAATGGTGCATAGATAAGAAATAAATCGTGAATGTCTAAAGTTGAGTTTGCAGCTGAATTTCACTGCATTGTGATCAGATTTTTTCCCTGACCTTAGTGAATTAAACGTATTGTTTTGTGATTCGTAAAATCGATAATTTACCATCGTGACCCCCCTCCCCCTGCCACCAACCCCTTTCTTGCTCCCCATCATTACTGTCGGGAGTTTTCGCCAGCAGTCTTTCCTATAAAGGGAAAGAAAAAAAGACGTTACATTAGGTGAAAAACAATTTCAAGAGACGTCAAATGTTTTGCATGCACATGGAAACCAAATATATGTTTCCAAGAGATTAAACGCACCTATAAATCATTCTGTAGAATATAGATGAAAAGTGTGTTCTCTTTTAAATAGCAATGAACTGGAAGAAATGTTACGCGTTTAGTCACGAACAGCATGGGACAGGAAATAAACAAAAATGCTTACATCACAGCTTAAGTTTCCGCTTCTTATTGCTTTTTTTTCGTCCTTTTTTTAGCTTTTAGCAATGGATCATGCACACCGCTATAGACAACAAATGTTTTGCCTGGACATAAAAAACAAATATACGTTTCTAAGAGATTAAACGCACCTTTAAACCATTCTATAGAATTTGGATGACGAGTGTGTTCATTTTTTCGACTATTTTGCTTGTTTCAAGCGAAATAGAAAGATTAGTGAGGACCCTTGGCACTCTCTGACCCACAGTTTTGCAAACTCTCAAGGGACTGTTTTTATTTGTCAAGGGAATACTTTTCGCTCCATGTGGGCGATAAAAACGTCACTGGATAGGAATGCGTCAGCAATTCTCGATCCCGAAGTGTTATTTTCACGTGTCACTCGTCATTTAGACTGTCTAGCCTTTTGCAAACTACAGGTAGGTATTTTTTTTTAAGATCTCTGCTATTCATCGATTGAATCACTTAGTTTTGCTGCGAATCTTCATTGTCAGAGGATATTGGCCAATGCTATATATTTTCTATTGAAAGAAATATTTTTAGCTCGTCACGCAATCTTTCTCGGTAACCAAATGTACAAGAAGACTGGCGCGTCGTGGCACGTATTTGGAAACTGTTAGGATCTTCTTTTTTTTTTGTATTCTGAGCACGGAGAATTCCTTTCAAAGTTTAAAATGAAATGAAGAAACACAGATCAATTTTTAAGTGGATTTAAAATGGAAAATCATGGAGTACAATATGCTAGAACCATTCCGGTGAGAAATGTATCTTTCATTACGCGGATAAGAAGACCTTGTGACATGCATGTTTTTGACTACAATTCACGGACTTGATCATGACTTAATGCAGCTTCTCAAGACTTCAGAAAGGAAAATGGTAATGTATAATATTGCTTCGAACTTGAATGGAATTTTTTAAGGATCGGTAAAGCCACTTAGTGAAACATTGACTGCAAAAGGTCTTCGGGCTAAACTTAAACTTACGCCTTAGAGTGAATAATGAAGGATCTCACGGCTTCAAAAATATGCAGAATTTTGAAGCTTTTGAATACATTAGTAGCTACATCTTGAAATGAGAATTAATCGAAAACAAAACTTCTTTCAAGTTTCTTTCATTTGTCCAGTTTACGTTGGAATTTTAGGCTTTTGAAGCGAATTGATTTGAAAAGAACATGGTGACATCTGATACGCATTTCTTGCGAACGAGTTACCGTCGCGTTGTTTATATGTAAAGATTTATTACCGGCAGTACTTCAGAAAATAAAAGTATGCATTTTTATTATTAGTTATAGTGATGGAAGGCATAAAAAGCAATATGAGTGTTAATTTTGTGGAAAGAATTCAGTAGTTTTGCAAGAGGTTTTGCGCTATCTCACGGCACCATGTTCATGATTCGCAAATAATTTTATTATCCCAAATTAGTATATACACACTCAGTGATCTTGGCTATTCCAGCAATCTGATTGGTTCGCTATCTCAGGCTAATGCCGCATTATTCACTCGCTACCGAGTGGATAATGCATTATCCCATAAAACAAAACAAAATGGCCGGCGTAAACTCGCGTTTCGCTAGCGTTTCAGAATCAAAAATAGTGCAAATAGAAGACGACAGCGAGCCAGAAAACACCAAGAAGGCAACGAACTCTGGCCTAAAAGTTTTTAAAGATAAGTGAAGGAGTCATGTTTTGCAAACAAGTGTTTTTCAGCTTGTTTATCGTGATAATTACTGTGATCAATTCGACCTATCGCTAAATAGGCAGCAATTAATCTTCACGACTACAATTTGTGTCGACTCATTACGAGTATTTTTGTAGACTGGTTTGCCTGACAGAACGAATTTCTCACCGAAATCGAGGAAATAGAAAAAGAAGAATTGAAGTTTTATATCTCCGCAAGAAAACAAGACAGGTCATATTACAACAAGGTAAACACTCACCTCAATTCGAGCCGCCATTGACAGGCACCTTCGCAACGAGCCAAACAACAAGCCTTTCTCGATAACTTCGAAAACTTTGTTTGATCAGTTATCGATTTCCAAGCGGACTTTCGATTTAAGTTGCCGATTCGAACTGTGTAAAAGGACCATTTTGACGAGGATTTTATCGAAGATTGTGTATTTGCCATGTTAAAAGAATCTGTAAACAGTTTTGTACGTGTTTCACGCATGAATTGAGACGTCAAATTAGACGTCAATAAAATTGCCTTTCATAGGTTTCCTTTTGAAAATGTCTAGATTGTCTGTTTTGAGATCACTTCGTGTGTGTATATACTAAAACAATTATTCTTTTCAATCTCGGTGAATAGCGGCAGAATATTTACCTCGCCGCTACGCGGCTCGGTAAATATTCTGCCCCTATTCACCTCGATTTCAAAGAATAATTGTTAATTACCGATTTTCTGCAAGATAATACCACTAGTTGTTAAAATGTCAGTGACAGTTGTACAGAATAAAAATCTATCTTTCACCAGAGGGTTTTGAACTAGTGTTATATTTTGTACAAAGAGTTCATGTTTTTGCGAGTTGCTAAAATGACGCGCGGAGGTGAAGAATTATTTTCCACCGTCTTCAAGTTTGGTTTGGGATCAATTTATCAAAGTTGATAAGCATTTTAAATCATAGTGATCAATCGTGTCTAGAAACGAATTATTTGTCTGAATTTAGTACGCATATGGTTTATTTTTTTGCACTCGCACGTTTGTGTTAAATGCCGTAAAAGAGCCGGGAATTTTTGAGGGTGGGGTGCGCGCTAATAAAAGCCTTCGGGACTGGGAGTCAATGGGTTAATGCATCGCAAATCGCTTCCAATATTATCATCTTTTCCCCTTCGCATACTCCATGCAAAATAGTCGAATCTCGAAGAGATCTTTGATTTAAATTGCAATGAACTGGCAGAAAATAAGCTTTTAGTCACCAATGGTAGGGGACAGGAAATAGACATAAAATCCGATATCACAGTTCTAAATCCACCTTTTATTGCTCTTAAAGTTTGTAATCAAAGTTTGAAGTCTAAATCTTTTCCCAAAAAAAGCCCTGGAACGTCTTTATATTATCTGAACTTCGTTAAACCATTTGTTGTAATGCAAATGCAATCCTTTTAACTCGACAGGTCAGGCAGAAAAATTAGGAAAGTACAAATAATTTATGCTAGAGTTGATCTTTGGGTATCCTGTATGGAACTAAACCATATATAGTGACATATACAACACGCAAAACACTCAACGGACTTGCGCATGTGATTTTTCACATTAACATATGGTGCCAGAACGTAACACAACGAACAAACATCGAGCTCAAGAGACAAAACGCTCGATCAAATTAATGCAAGAAGCATAACCTTTGCAACCGAGAATGTCTCTCTAAAATCAGCGTTTAGCTTTCTTGATGTAAAGCCACAACAGTCGCTGGCGAAGCCGGACAAAGATAAATATGTCATTCGTGATAAGATCAATACATCTTGAAACAGCCTGGCCCGTCATCGCAAATATAGATGCAAGTAATCAACAATTTCACAGAAAATTTCAGACCTTGTCCTTCCAGAGCGAACTTTGAGAACTTATAGCATATCTTGCTAATAGAAATGAGCCAAAACAAACCGCTTGAAATCATGTCACCCTTTGCTTTCTACGTGCCCGTTTTATCAAAAAATGTCAATGGATGTTAAATTGTTTTGACTTCTTGCAGAGTTCATTCGTTTAAATGTTCCTCTGAACAAAAAAACGAGGGAATTGGTCAAACGAAAACTGTTGAAAACTTGAAACAGAAGTTGTGGAACACAAGCGGAACATAGATAATGTGTACAGTAGATGACGATACTTGGTAACCAAAAGAAACGAGATGCAGTTATTTCAACGAACAGAGTCCTGAAAAATCTCGCGTTTTGCTGCGGCCTATATTGACTGTTACAATGAGAGGCATCATTGGCAGGAATTTTGTCGTGAAGCTTTGCTCGGATTGCCAGATAAGAAGCACACACCATGATCAAGCATAAAACCATGGTACAACCATATGCAATTGTCCAGTGGACCAAATCCAATGTCCAATGTCGTGTACAGCTAGTAATGCCAATATTCTTGAAAGCATTCCAGCTATCCACGCAAACGTTACGCTATAAATATGTAACCTTTGGTGCTTGCTACTTCATGGCGGAGCGGCCAAATCAAAGCATATGCACGTTCCATCGAAATGAATACGAGGATTAAAAAAATACTGACACGAATGAAAACGTTTTTTGAAATACAGTTAAGTTATTGACTCTGTTGCTGTTGATGCTTGGAAATTCAAGTTGGTGAGGGATATCAAGCGTTCCTAACACTACTGGTTCTGTAAATCTAACAAGTAGATCGGCAACTGCTAGGTTTATTACAAGAACTGAAGTTCGCTTTAGTCTGTTACGTACTATTTCCAAAACGAGAGTGAGTGTTTCATCGGGGTATCCAAACACCGAGAAACAAATGAAAGCACGACGCCGTAGGCCGAGTGCTTTTATTGTTGCGAGGTGTTTGGTTACCACGATGAAACACGAGCTCGAGTTTTGGAAATAACTTCTCAAATGCAACCATAGGAAATTATGCAGTGACATATTTTGTCAAATGAAACAATAAGAAATTATGCAGTGTCAAATTTTTGCCCTTTTCTGTAAGAACGCGATTGCATGTATGATTCATTAGCGTCCCAGACAAGAGTGAGAAAGAAGCGGCGTAGTTTAGGAGCCGAAAATGGTTTACGAGGAAGAGAATCAAGTCAAGAAAGCCGTATTCCCCGTCAACAAGGTATAAAAACAAATACGCGTTAACGTTTTTAAACAATGGCGAAGAACTCGGGTGGAGAAAAATTTCCATTCTTTCAGGAGGCCCGTTTAGAGATTACAATTTGCATTAGGTTTCGAAGCGTTGGACTCTCTGAATTATTGCCAAAGCAAATTTGTCATTGAAGTAGAGCAAAAAGAACGAAGAGATGTATCCACCAAAAACAATTTATGTAATAGTATTTAGTATCCGCGCTATCTGTATTTAAGGAATTGTTGTTTGCACTATTTCGGATTTCATGAGTTGTATTGTTAAAAAATTTCAAGGTTATTACGGACTAATAAATATTCATTGTTTTTGTGCAAGTTGTTGATGTGCATAATGTAATGGTATATACCACTCTCACTGGAGATTGGTATACTGTTTTTCATTGGGTATCCAAATGCATGCACGTGATGTGGTATACATCTCGTGATTGGAAGTTAACTTAATGAATTATTAATGAGTTTGAGAAAGGTGCTTCCAAAACACGAGTATTTAATTAACAAATAATTTATGATTACAATAGTAGCTGTATTAGACATAGTAGTAAGCTACTGTGCCGTGCTTTCGAGTGCTTCTAACAGGCTTGGCGCTAAACTGCAGATTTCTTCTGTTTGTTTGTTTCCTTTCTCGGTGGGTCGAGTTGCGCTACAAAGTGGGAAGGGTTGCTGTCGTAAACATGTTATAGTGGCGATCTCCCGCTCGGTTTGCTGTATTGAATCTTTACTAGACTAAGTGCTGATGCTGTTTTGATAAACAGGATCAAATAAAAACTTCATATCAGAAAAAAAAAAACAAATCTACAGCTTCCAATAGTATTGCGAGCTCTAATTTTTAATTAACATCTAAAAACAAATATGCATTTGTCTGTATATACCGTGATTGCTTTTAGTATGATAGATCTATACTGCGATTGTCATGTAAAATAAATAATTTGTATTGAACATTCTCCAAACATAAAGGAATAACAAATAACAAATGTTCCATTCACCGTATGTTTTGTTTTCAAAAGGATCAGTGATATCTCAGTGACGTTTGGGGCTTAAATTAATTTGTAGCCTCTTCACTGCTATTAACAACATTTTGAAAATATTATATTAACTTTTTAACTATTGAACGCAATCTACTGTAGGGACAATTGGAATGCAATGCCGTAGTACTGACAGTAAACACTGGAACGAAGAAAATTAACTTTAAGTGCTGTAAAAGTAAGCCAGGAATTCCATTCTGAGTATAATCCCAGGAGACTGAGAAAATCGAGGGGACATGAGATAAGAAAAAATTGTTTGCACCCAGTTGTGTTCGAGCCCACAACCTCCGGATTACATTGCCGTTGCTCTACTTAGCTACAAAGCCAGACCGGAGAAGTTTCTGGGTAATTTATGTGATAATTTTTGACAAGGTGTACATTTTATTCTTTGTCCTACGCTCGTGGCAAATGAATATATCATCTTAATCATTCCTTCACAGAACTTAAAATTTTCCATCTCCATTATTTGTTACACTTTGCTTTTGAAATTGCTTATCAGTGGAATTTTTTCAACTTGAAACCCTAATTTTTAGGCCTGTAGGTAACTGTATATTGTTTCGACTGCTTGCAGAGTTTTATTCGTTTCAACGTTTCTCTGAACTCCGGAATCCTAAAACTGTAAATAATTGGATTAACGGCTGAGTTCGCCAAACGAAACATGTTAAAAATATGGACCAAAATTAAAGGAACGCATTGCCGACAAAGAGAGTAAATACTGTAAATTACCATACAAGGAAACCAAAAGAAAAGAGACGCCGCTATCACAATGAATAGAGTTCTGGAGAGTTTTGCCTTCAGTTCTGGTTCCGTTTCCCTGCTATGCCGAGCCCCGTCGATGGCAGGAACTCTGCAGTTTAGTCTTTTACTTATTGCCAGATAGGACACGCAGATCACGGTTAAACATAAAATGACTATAACACAAGCTGCAACTGTCCAGATTACGTCTTTTATGATGTCTTGTAAACCAAGAAACGACAACGTACCTGAAGATATTCCAGCCACCCACACAAGAATGACGCTGTAAATGTAAACCTTGGTGCTCACTATTCGATGGCGGAGCGGCCAAACCAAAGCATATGCACATTCCAGAGAAATGAGTACAAGGAAAAATACTGACGCGAAAGAAAACAGTGTATGCAATGCGCCGGTAATAAGTTCTTTTTTAAGAGTGCTGTTGAACGAGGTGTGTTCGTTAAGCTCCTCTTGAAGTTTATATGTTCCAGTCGCGATCAGTTCTGTCAATCCAACAAGTAAATCCGCAACAGCTAAGTTTATAAGCAGAAGAGAAGTCCGCTTCAGTTTATTGCGGTGCTTGCAAAACACGAATATGGTGAAAAAGTTGCCAACAATAATGATCAATGATTCAAATACAGCAGCACAAAGAATTACAATAAGAGCTGTATTGGACATCTTATATGTCTCGTCACTCGGCCGTTCTGTTGGATGTTATGACCCGACCTGGCACTAAACCGTAGGTTCTGTTCTTTGGCAGTGAGTTGAGTTTTGCTAAAAAGAGGTAAGATTTGCTTTCGTTGTCAAAGTCAAGTTGTGACGCCCGTCTAGCACGCTTTGTTAAAAACATAGTTGTCAGGGTTATTAAAACATAATTAAAAACTTCCAATACTATTTCTTGACGCGATTTTTAATTAACATTTGACAAATTGTTTTCGCCTACTGCACAAATTATTTCCGCCTTCCTTTCCGGCTCAGAGCTCTTGGGTTTCTCTATATAAACATATTCCAAGAATAATTAATATACTGCCAAATTAACAGCGCTCTATTAAGCATATGCATTGCTCCTAATAAGATGTTATCTGTTTGAAAGGATTTTTCCCAGTTATAAATTTGACTAGTTTTGGCAGTAAATGTGTTGTGTGCTGCAAATCATCCTTAGTTCAGATAGGAGATTTATTTGGGCTAGTGACGTTTACAATCACGAAGATGAGAAATTTTAAAGTGCCATTGTCAGGAAAAACTCAGACAGTGGCGACAGAAGTCGGTCGGCCGATTTCACTATTTTTTTCAGCATTTGAAACCCATCAGGTAACTGAGGTAAGATTTGGATTGGTGGTATTTAAATGATTTCATGGCTTTTCTATCCTAAGATTGACCACCACCCTACATTTCGGCACAGGAAGTTCCAAAAATCCATAAAAAAGGCCAACTTCTCGGTACTAAAAACAAATCTCCCTTTTGCATGTAGTGCACATATTTTTTTTCTCAAGGTTCATTGACTAGTTGTTAATGTTTTGGCTGCCTCGAAACAAATTTTCATTTAAACTGTAATATTTGCCAAATTTTCTAGTCTGGGCAGGTAGCTTGTGCCTTTCCACAAAGTGAATTTCGGGGTTTTTCAAATTTTATTAGTGCGGCAGTTTATTGTTTACTGTAGGCCATTTTTAATCAGTCTATACCAATCTAAATCAAACACAAGAATTTATTGATTGGCACAAGAAATTCTCTTCCCACGAATTTTCCCGCCAAAATTAATTCGCCCTAAATTAATTCGCTCTACCTACCCAGATTACAAAATTTGACAAAAATTGCAGTTTAACTAAAAATTTGTTTCGAGGCAGCCAAAACATTAGCAACTCGTCAATTAACCTTGAGGAAAAAAAGGGCACTACATGCAAAAGGGAGATCTGTTTCTAGTACCGAGAAGTTGGCCTTTTTTATATGGATGTTTGGCACTTTCTGCGCCAAAATGTAAGGGGGTGGTCTATCTCAGGATGGAAAGCCAGGAAATCATTTAAATACCACCGATCTCAATCTTATCTGATAGGCTTCAAATGCTGAAAAAGTTAGGGAAATCGGCCGGCCCCCATCTTTTGCCAATGCCTGTTTTTCTCTGGCAATGGCACAGTGCTTAGGTCAGTGGGATTCGAACACACGACCATCGGGTTGCTCATGTGTCTCCACTGTCCTACCATTTGACCTACAGCCAGAGCGACGATGGGAAGAGCGCGTGGGTGAATCCCATTCGATCTTACATGCATACAGGATATTCCTGTAACAAACTTGTCTGACATGTATTTACATGTAAGAACGCTAAAGTAAACAAGGATGATAATGTTTCGATCCCTGTAAGGATAGTTCTTATATGAAGAGCTATGGGACTCGCAAATGTTCGCTATAACAAGGCCTTTTTGTCATACTAAGGTTTTATCATTCCTTGTATACTGAGGACTCTTATACACTGAAAAGAGGTTTTGTCAAATTGAGATTCCTCTAAAAATGCTTTGAACTGCATTTCTTTTCTGATGTAAATTTATGATCACGAAATCTGAACAGGAAAATATACTAAAGGAAAATTACTGGGACCAACGAACTGATGTAGGACTTTTAATTATTTTAGGGAGGGATTTTTTTGTACGGAAGCGGAATGGCGCGGTGGCGAGAGGGCTTGCCTTACACGGCGTAAGTTGAGTTTCCTTGTTGTTGGTTCTCGACATTCTCTCGAGGGTTTTCTATGGGTTTTTTCTCCCTCCACAAAAATGAAATTCCTGAGATTCGTTCGTTTGTTTGTTCGTTAATTCGTTCGTTCGTCCGTCCGTTAATTTATTATTGATTTTTGAGTCTAATGCGCATGCGCTTTAGACTCTATGTAGTGGAAAAAAGCTGTTAGCAATCCCAAGGGAATGGTTCGGGATCGATAATCGTCCGGTGTAATTGTGCTTAAACAATAGCCCGCCTCATTGCGGGCTTGGTGCGGTGATCGTAATCCAATCAGGAAGCAAGGATGTTGTTAACGAAGCAACGGTCGAACGGAGCTCGAGCGCGACACGCACTTGTGAAAGAAATTGTCATGTATGTAATTGGAATAAATGTTTTACAGTGCAAAATAATATGAATCCTCGTTTTCAAGTGTGAAGCCACTGAAAATGTTCTCTTTCCAGCTACATGTTTTTTTTATAATCCCTGGGAAACGCAACGTGAAATCGACATCTTTTGATGAAAAGATTCCGGAAGTGACATTTGTGTTCATAAACAAAAAATAACTTTGAAAAAAATGGAAAATTAAATAAAATTGTAGTCAGCAATTGATTGTTCAATTCAACTGAAGCAGGATTTCATTCACAGAATGCAACTTTCATTAAAAAGAGTTTTTTTCACCATTCAAGATTCAATCTGCAGCTTCAAAACAAGACAGTGTAATCAAATTACATTTCGCGCGAAATTTGCATAAATATTGAAACTTGCCAAAAAGTTGTTAAGACAGAATGAAAACTCGCTTTAATAGTCATTGAATTCCGATCTGATTGTTATTTCCATGTATTGACTATTTGGAAGCTGTTCTCAGTCATGAAAACGAAACTCTTTCATTCAACTGCTTGTAGTGTTTAAGACGGAATCCGCCAGGACTTCGAGTAGTTGTTGGACAAAATTATGTACCAAAATTATTTACACCTTATTGCAAGCTTTTGTGTTACTGCTTCAAATATCTTATCAAAAGAAATCTTTTCTAACAACACCAAACACCGAAAACAAATTTTGAAATTTCACTGAATTCCACTGAATCGCTTAAAGACGATTTTACAAAATGGCTGCACGTGAGAATTTCCCTATAGCTTGTGAACTTTGAAATTCATTTTCTAAGACTCTGATAAGAAATTGTTGTTGGTGTTATCAGTGATAGATACTTGCATCTTTACCTTTTATTTAGGGTAGAAAATAACGCAATAGGATTTAAATTATTCTGGTACTCGATTTTTGTCCAACTTAAATAAATATTACTCGACTTCCTGGTGGATTCCGTCTTAAAGTGTATATGACACGAAAAATATTTTCCGCTTATTTGAAAGGGATTTCAAAATACAGAAGAATGGCGTTTTTCTTTTCGAAATATCTTTTTTCGTTTCTGAGATATTGTCATTTTTGTATTATGCAAATTAGATAAGTGATGACGTCATAAGATTTGCAACTGAAAAATGGTAAAATACTGAATAAAAAATATCTCTAAAACCATTAAAGCAGTGGTCTTGGAACTTGGCACCACAAATGTGAATCACAAAAGAAACAAAATGACACCCTAAGGGCTGCTGCCATGACAACAGCTTTGCCACTGGTGCTGTCTCAATAAAAACTGAAATTCCCAGTTTTTGTCTTAACCAAGAACCATCTAGCGCAGCCAATCTGATGCTGGAAATTAAGACAATATGGGAACAATGACTGTTCCAAGCAGGACCCTTTTTCTCACTTAAGAGGCTACAAATGGGGATATTTGTTTTTTTGACACAGAGAGACTGGAGCTGAAAGGGCTGCTATGGCAAACAAATTTTTCAGGATTCCTCCCCCCCCCCCCCCCCCCCCCCCCCCCCTCTAAATCTGTACGATCTTCCTATGGTCTACAACGCACTAATCTTTTAACATGAATAAATATATATAAATATATATACTTAAGAGAACAAATATTATCGACTTCTTCTGAACCACTCTTACTACCAAACCTCTGCTACACCTCTTACTCTATGCCGTAAATACCGAAACTACTTCAACATATTTCAACCGCACTAACAATCCATGACGCATTAGACTCATGTACCCACTGGGTACTATTTTTAAATTAAGACATTAATTGAACATTTGAGTAATAAGGGCAAAAATATAGTTGCCAAAAAATTAATATTGCATGGTAACATTTTGAATACATAAACTATAGCTCTCAAGCTGTCCCCGCGAGAGAAAAAAGAAATTTGATGTTCAAAAGAAAATGACAAAGGCATTAACTTTCTCAATTAAATCGCGTGGTCACTTAGAGAAATGAATTGAAATTAGATGTTTCAAGTACTTTTCCAAAATGTTACCGTGCTATGAGGAGATAGCCTGCGTAGCTGGCGGGATTTCGCGGACGAGTGCTTTTTTTAGCGGCCGCATGCTTCGGTCTTGGCCTCCAAGCAGCGAGGGGCTTGGCGAGGAGTCGAGTTGAGATCGCGAGTTGAGTTGAGTTGGCGAGGAGTCGAGTTGGGAATTTCAATCGCGGCTTCGCCGCTCGCTGGCGCGGGCTTCACCCGCGCGAGAAAAATTCACTCGTGCTCGTTAATCCCGCCAGCTGCGCAGGCTAATGAGGAGATTATTTAGTACTTAATTTTCGTACTTATTACTCGAATCTTGAGCAGAATCCTACTCAACCAACCGACCGACTAGGTCCAAATCTTGGTAAAACATCAATCCATCGCTGGAAGATCTGGGAGGCGCTTTACAGACCAAAACGCATAAAGTTCGTATTGACCAAAACGATCTATAATATGGATCTTGACCATGTCTCTGGTGCAAGACGCACCTGCCAATCCGCCGTAAGAAAAAAGATGGCGGCGGTACATTTGACCACAATAACTTGCGAACCTAACACAGCGCATATTGCTTAAATTGGAAATTCACTGCGAAGATCACATATCACCTTCATATATATCCGCAGTTCATATATGAATCATTTCATATACTACACGTCATTTCACTCCTTTCATGGGAAAATAAGAACTCACAATTGACCCCGCTCCCAATGTGTGGCTTCATAGCTCAGTTGGTAGAGCATCGCACCGGTATCGCGGAGGTCACGGGTTCGAATCCCGTTGAAGCCCTGATTTTTTTCAGGCTTCTTCATTCCAATTGCTTAAATTGGAAATTCACTGCGAAGATCACATATCACCTTCATGTATATCCGCAGTTCATATATGAATCATTTCATATACTACACGTCACAGCGCATATGGTACACAGAATGCTCTGCTTTTGCGAAATTCATCCCCGTACTAACAACATTGTTCATTCTGGGTTTCAAGGTTTTAGAGCTTTTCTGCGCGCTTTTATGAGCGTTTTTGCAGTTTTCGCGCGCTAAGCATTATAGGTAAATCTACCAGTCGCCATCTTTTTGCGTACGGTGGATTGGGACGTGACCGTCCTGAATGAGTATGGAATTGGATTGGATATTGGTCACCTTTAGTACGTTCTGTTCACACACCTTCTATGAACTCGAACTAAAGTTCGTCGAGATCGCGCAAGCAAAATATTAACTGAGGGGGATTTGTTACAGGGCAAATACAGGGGGGTTTGCAAAGATGAAATGCTTTCGCCCGCTCGGTGGTCGCACGTGTTTCACGACAACCTTGTTCCACGAAGCTGTCACATTCAGTAAAAGAATAAAATAATTACCACTAACTATTTGAGAGGACCCTGGGAACGAGGTTGGCTTCACGATCGCTCTTTCCCGTCCTCCAGCTAGGAAGGGGAAAAGGAACCACCTGTGGACGGACTAATGATAGTGGTTATCAATGGCCGTCGACAGGGCCATAGATGGCCGCACGGTTTGAATATCGTTTTTTAACTCTGTCATCCTACGGTTAGGTTTTTGGGTGACAAGTAATAGAGCTGGGTGAAGACAGAGGCCTTCAGTGACGACATACCTGTCGCTTCTGTATGTGGGACAGTTAATATAAAATGTCTATGGGCGTCTTTGCTACAGGTCTACCATCACCAAATCAGCTCCAATGACCGGTTGAGTCACTTCAGTTACTAGGAACCGCCAGGTTAGGTCTGGATCGGAGGGCTGAATGTCCGGCAACTTTTGATAATGCGTTTGTGAACCAGTAATGAAGTTTTGAGGTATTAAAAACAGCAAGTGATACGGTGAAAACGTTCTATTCCAACACCTCCGTAACATCACGCAGGGCGAGTGTTCAGACACTAGGGAGGACACTAGGGAGCTTAAGCAATGACGACGGCGACGCCGAGGACAACGCCAGCTGAAAAAGGAATTTCTATTTTACTCTAGAATCTCGCGATTATTCAGATGTTTTCAGCGTATCTGTCGGTTTAAGAACTGGCTCAAGCTTAATGTGTAAAGAGAGCGTTCAACTCCAAATAGAAAAATCAAAAATTTGCCGTCGTGGTTCACGTTGTCCAGAATACGCAGAATTGGGTCATTTCACGTTGTTGTTTTGCAGAAAACGGCTAGGAAATGTACCAAGACTTCAAACGCACGTGCAGAGCTATTGTTCTGCTCATTAAACCTTTTGTTTGGTGACGTTCCCGTCGTAGTTTGCTAAGCTCCCCTACTTCTAACTACCTCTCTGGAACCTCTATTTTCATTCGCCCGCTGTAAACACTCAGGGCTAGGGGCATTGTTATGACCTGTTATGTATTGTGTTCGGAACCAATGAAGTAGCTCGTTCCGAAAGGTAGTGGGCGACCCCGAGTGTTACGCAAAATGTTCTCTTTAACTGAGTCATGCTATTTAAGTAAAGTTAGCCGCGATGAGCCGGACACCAAGTGCCAACGACAGATTATGAAAACAAGAAGCGACAACTAGTAAAAATGTTCAATTATTTTAATTGTATATGCCCGAGATAACACTTTACGAACCGTGTGTATATCACAGATAGCTTTGATACAATAATATGGAAGCTGGCCTGGATTGTCAAAAATATTTTTTCCTTCAAAAACCAAACCAAAAAAACTATTTGCTTTCGAAGAAAAATGTTCGAGGTATATTCAATAAAGGAGGAAGAATGAATGGAGATAGACTTCAACTTTAAACTTCTTTGATAAATGAAAATAATACGGCTGCATTGCCTTCAAAAATATTACAATCATCGCAAAGTGCCTTTATAATGGACACAAAATTGTCACTCTAAAAAGATAAACCGGAAGTGTGAGTAATCAATCCATTATGCTCCAATCCACTCTAAGCGTGGGTTACATCAGTGCGAGATCACTCCACAAGCGATGCGTAGCAGCAATTCACTCGCCATCATTTTGATCAATAGTAGGTTTCCTGTTCCAGCCAACCTGAAAGTAAGGAGAAAGATAACAGGAGTAAGATTTTCACGAACAAGCGTTTAACTTACGACTTTTAAGACTACGTTTAAAGGAGCTATGTCACGGAAATTTCGGAGATTTTGGTCTGAACTGTTCTGAAATTGGTGGTGGGCAACTTAAACCCATCTTCTAAAGGAAGATATGACCTTAATTTGCGGATAGAAATCAAACTAAGGCTATAAATCTTGATTTTTTGAAGACGCTCGGAAAGGAATTGAAAAGTTTAGCCTTAATTTTTCAAGTTGCAATCCATTTCCATCCAAGCCATCCATAGCCAGAGACGCTTGTCAACAGTTTCAGTGCTGTAATATAGCAATTGTTAATAAAAATGGCCCATTATTTTTAGGTTTCCTTTGCCACTGACAAAGATAAATGTTGGCTGTTCAAAAATATGTTAAAATCCGTGACAAACCCCTTTAAACTAAGGGATATTCTCCTGATTCATAAAGTTTCCAGCATTCATCGCATTTAGGGTGTTCGTAGACGTTTACACCAACAGGGTATTATTTGCATTCCCAACCATTTATACACATCGATAACCCAGTGATATTCATGCAAGAACAGTTACTACGTATTTTGTTTGCTCGGTGACACTGAACAAAATGCAGCCCACAAATCCAGGAACAGATCCAGATGCTACAGAAAGAGCACCTGGACAGAATGAAGTAGAACTACTTCTAGGAGTGCTCCGTACTTTTCACAAAACAGATTAGGAAGACTTGAGATGAAAAAGAGGTAAAACCAGGTACGGAGATATCAGATAAAAGGTGACAAAAAGTAGTTAAACTTACATCCTGGATGTCTTCGGATGATGTACCTGCGACACTCGTCATACACAAAGATCAGCAAGCTAAATGGAATAGCTGTGAACCACCAAGCAGCCCTGAGGAACAAATAACAGAGATGAACTTTCTTAGTAACTACATGTATAACGGATCGAACCACGACAACAATGGCAGGAAGACTTCGTAAACAGTCAAACTCCATCAATACAGGAATTGTAGGAAGTGACGACGGCACTGACAGATATAAAGGCAAAGGCACAACAACTATATTTATTCAGATTGTTTTTAAATCTGCAGTCTTCTACGCAGCTGTTGTTTGGCCTCGTCACGCAACGCTCCCTACCATCCAGCGCCGTTTGTAGGGAGAAGAGTTGCGTGACGACCCAAATAACGGTCCAGAAGAAGACTAGACTGTAGGCCAGGAAACAATTGGCCAGGACTGTACTTACACCAGTGGGTACATTCGCAGACCAGTGGACAAACCAGGTGTGTAGCAAAGCAGTGCAGCTAGGGCAGTCTCGAACACCAAACCAAAGTTTAGGGCTTTGTTCCTGAACGTCAAAAAAGAATGGCAAAAATATGTGAGACTAAAGCTTTCTGGTATCCACTGCAACAGCGAATCACGTTCCCAAGACTCATTTCGTAAACTTAGACTGGTAGATTGTTTTGTGCGGTTTGCCAAATCGACAGACATGTACATTGCCAGAAAGAGTAAAGGGAAACAGCTTCATAACTTACGTCATTTTCTGCTGGAGAATTGAGTTCTTGCGAGTTTTACAAATGATCAAATCCGCCCACTGCACAACCACGATACTAACAAAGAATGCAGTGTGGCATGTGTACTCTAGAATCTTTCGTTGACTGTATGTCTGCAACAGAAGAAGAAGAAGAAAATCAGCATTATACTGCACAACGTAACTTCGTTATTAAGTGTACATGAAGTTTTTGAGTCCGCCACTACGGGTCGCTGGGGATACTCGATGAGCTGAAGCGTCGGTTTGGATGATAACGGCATCGAGGTTCTTCTATTCGTTATGATTAATTTGCAAGGACGTGTGGCATTAATAATGAAGAAATAGGTAAGTTCGTTCAAGATGTCAGTCTCTTAGAGAGTCTCGATTCTCGCGAAATCCCGATTTGTCGAACCTCCAGGGAAAACGAAAATTGCTTCGAGAAATTTGGTAGTTTCGAGAAAACGAGAGTTAGAGACATCGGGATTTTGCCTGACAGTATATGATTTGTGAGTGACTTTGGTTCATAGCGTGTTTAATATTGTTATTGCTTCAAAAGAAAGATTGTTGAAAATTTGCTATAGTAAAACTATTTTACTATGTGGCTCTGAATGAGGAGGAGATCAGATCTAATTTGTTGAAATTGCCACTTCCGTTAATGCCAAGGTTTCTCCCTGACTAATACAAAAGTCATGTGAAATGTGTTAAATTGGTAGAAGAGTTGGTTTTATCAAAACATTTTACATTAAAACAACTCGACGTTGTGTTTTGATATCATACTTTGGTTCAGTTTGCCTGCAAGAATTTTTGGATGGTGAACTGCTTGCAGTAATTTCTTTTTTGCCAATTTTCCTTTGCAGGGTTTTTTTTTGGGGGGGGAGGGGGGGGGGGAGGGAAGTTGTCGCCCCCCACCCTGTGATTTCTAATGGTTCGCCCCTAAAGTGAACAATGTCGCTCACCCATTCCTGTCCGTAGCTGTCCAACACACCATGATTAGCCCTGTCTTCCCATTCCTCGCGAATGCCAATCAGGCGAGTTGGAAAGAAGCCGTTCTCTGTCATGATCACAAAGTAGGTAAAGAAGCCTCCCAATGCCTGGTGTAAACACAAACAAAATTCAACAACAACAACAACAACAAAAGCAGAAGTAAAGCCAAACAGCATAAATTTATTAGGGACCTTTAGATCGGAGCACGAGTACGACTTTTCAAACCTAGTGCTTATACATCGGATTGTCATATTTCACACCAATCTCTTACCGATAGTCTCCTTCGCAACTGGTCAGCAACAGGGAAGAGTTAGGGCTCTGGGAACATAACTAGATTGAAATTCGAAAGTCGTATTCGTACTCGATTTCGTACTAGTACTGATGTGAAGGTCCCTGTTCAATTTGTGGGGAGTGAGACGAACGATAAAAGGTGCGCAAAGCTCCATGAAGCTTCAGGTTCTGGACTTACCTGGATGAAACCGATCTGTCCATACGTCATGGCGATCAATCTGATGAAGCAAAGAAATACCATTACTTAAACTGCACGTACCGTAAAATAACGACAATAAAATAACCGTTTTGGGGGACTTATTAGAAAGATTAAGCATGACTTTGTACGACAAACGGCAAACGCGAGCTTGCCTTTCATTTTGTTTCCATTTTATCGAATTTTTAAATAAAACCCTCAGAAAGATTGGGAAAAAAAATCACTCATTCGCGACGAGCACGAACCTACTCATTTCCGCGTTCAAACGCCAAACGGCAGACGGCAGAAGTGGAATTTTTGCCGTTCGCGGGAAAAAGAAACGCCATGCCTAATCTCTCTATTATCGGGAAGGCGTATTCCCGAAAAGGCTTCAATTAGAGATGATCAGGTACTTCGGATCATTTGGCGACCTCAAAGCTTTCTTGTTTTGTTTGTTCGTTAAGCTTTACATGTAAAATTGACATTGCAATTACAACTTCAACAATATCAATATTTCTGTCTCTTGATAGTGTTCTAGAAGACCTGAACAGTACTTTGGTTGCAAAGACCATTTATAAGGGTTTTTAAGAAACAAATACAAGAGTCTAGTTCAAATGCAACCAACTCAGCTTCACAAGATCTCACAAGTCAAGATAGTTCACTTGAAGCCCGCGCCAAACGAGGATGAGCCTTGACTTACATGAGTGTTTCGTCAACTCTCATCGACTATCATCAATTCGGGCCAAACGCGAACGAGAGTCGTCGATAGTTTCTCAAGAGTGACAGCAAACGAGGGAAAACTCTCATTGACCCTCAACAAACTTTTTACCACCTTAAAAGTCGATAAGAGCGAATGAGAGTCGATGAGAGTGCAAGAGAGTTTTAGGCCAAACGAGAGCGAGAGTTTGAACTCTCATCCTCGTTTGGCCCCGGCTTAAAAGACGTCATTTAACAATTTTTTTAAAACGTAATGATCCAATTTATCTTATTCGAGATCTTAACCGCGGTCAAACGGCTGACGCTGTTTTTGTTTTCTTATTTCGAACGAAATCATTCACGTTAACGTGGAAGCATCAGTAAGGATATGTAAAATAGCTGCTGAGGGTAAATATATTGTTCAGTTCCCTTAAGCGGGATTCCTAACTTTTAAAATACTCCGCACCCGAACAAAATTGCTTTGACAATGGCGCCGACAGTCGGCATTTCGCCGCTTTCAAACACTTAGAACTTTTTTAGTTAAGTTCCAAACAACTTAGTAAACCAGAAAAATACTTGCTAAGTATCAAACTTTGTACAGTGAAAATGAAAACCGTATCTTTGAAGTAGTTTTCCTATTTTTTACGTTTTACCGCGGTGAATTCGGGATCACACAACAACCATTAATTCAACACACAGTGTTCTGACAAAAAAAAGCTACTTGTTTCCCTACCTTTCATTCACAAGTTTGTCATGTAGGGGGTCACGAGGTTTCCTCTTCATGATGTCACTCTCCGCCTTCTCATAAGCTAAGGAAATGGCAGGAACCTTTTGATGAAGAAAATGCAGTAAGAAAGGACAGTTCAATTAGAAAAACAGCTGTTACACTCACTTGATCAGAGACTACTTTCAGCAGACAAAAAAAGGCACAAAAGTAGTTAAGTTCTAAAATGCGTGTACCCGAGTGCCAATTCATTTTTCTGAGAATTTGAAAATGAAAAATGAAAAAAATTATTTCTTTTCATTTTTTCCGAAAATTGAAAACGACTTTAGCAACCCGTCTTTCAAAACTCATTTTTTCGATTTCTTTTTGAAAAAAATGAGAATGAAAATTTAACGAATTCATTTTTCAATTTTCCAAAAAATTGAAAATAGAAATTTTTAAATTCATTTTTCCATTTTAAAAAAATGAAACTTTAAATGCTTTCACGAATTCAATTTTCATTGATAGGTTACCTGGGGATGAAAATACGCGAATACGCTGATCACGTCACGCTTGTATCCGCTGCAAACATGGCTGATCGAGATCCTGCCGAGCACATGGTCTTTATCTCAAGAGGAGAGGGAAAAGGAAGAATCGACAGAAAAATTAAAAGATCTCAGATAAATATAGAACGACTTGCGGTTATGTTTTCGGTGAGTTCAGAGATCATAGTTTTGCAGTCTTTTCTCGCGTTTGGTCAAGCACATGCAATTCTTGTTCGTTTTCTTCAAGCGCTGTTTGAATGCCAGTCTTCATATAAATACATTTATGCTACAGCTTAAAAAAAAGCTCTATTCAAAAGCAGGAATGTATCTGGAGTAGCCATCTACTGCACAAACATGCACCACGCCGTAAGCTGCAAGCTTTTCGTTTTGGTCCATGTGTTATTTGGTATTCAGCAGTATACGGTTGGGGGTTGAGTTGACGTTCAGTTCCTTGCTGGCGATGATTGTGCTAACAAGGGGCAGCACGACGTAGAGAGCTTCCTACGTGGCGTTCTGATGCAAATGCTCTGTTGACTTTCTGGTCTATGTAACCTTTCAACATTTTTGTTCTCTTCGATAAGAAGCCGCTCGACAAATCGTGGTTGAGGATATCGCTTAAGGCCACCATCTTTTTCTCCTTTCCGGCCTAAAATATTGTCCGTTTCAGGCCTCTTCAGATCATTGAAAGAGTTTAATAACATTTCTTTTTTGGATTCGTAAAATTTCAATTTTCATTTTTTGTTTTTCTTTAAATTTGAAAAATGAATTAAAAAATTCAATTTTCATTTTTTTGGAAAATTGACAAATGAATTCGTTTGAAAGATGGGTTGCTAAAGTCTTTTTCAATTTTCAGCAAAAATGAAAAATGAAAATGAACTTTTCATTTTTCAAATTCTCAGAAAAATGAACTGGCACTAGGGTACACACATTTTCTAACACACTGCTCGCCTAAGGAACATACATGTAATGAACAAAGATGGTTTAAATTTACTGAAGAAAAAATAAAGAGGCATAATCCAATTTTTTGAAACCTGAAATAATTTTCTCCCAAGTTTGCTCATTTGTTACAAATAAGGGTGAAGTTGCACGAGTCATAGTCGCCGAGCTATCAATGCACTTGAACTTCTTTCATGTTGACGACAAATTATGAAGCTCTCTGTGAAGAAAGGTTCAACTGTATACATTAAGTCTTAGAAAAAAATAGTATAAAGAAGCGTACATGCTGAGCAACAAGGAAAGGATTTAAGAAGTAATATCAGACAGGAGAGGGAGTGTTTCATCACACAGAGAAGAGAGGTAAAAATATACGATGCGCAGCGGATTATTTTTGACGGAATTCATGGTGTTTGATAATGTGATGAAACACTCTTTCAAGTGTTTGATATCACTTCTTTCTTAGCCTGTTCCAGGTGTTAACCGAACCCCTGGAACAGGCTACTTCTCAATTGCTTCTGATTTGCTTGTTGTAACTTGATGTATTATTAAAGAGTTTGAGAACAGATGGGTCCAGCTTTGTCCGTCCACTGAGAGGAACTGACTCTGGAAGTTCTGCTGCACAGAAAGAGAATAATGGGACTTACCATATCAGTTCCCAAGTCAATACAAAGGATGGTCACAATTCCAAGAGGTTGAGGAATGCCAACAATAATGAACATCAAGAATGGCGTGATCTCAGGAATGTTACTGGTCAGTGTGTACGCAATGGACTTCTTCAAGTTGTCAAAGATTAAACGACCTGAAGAGAAAAAAAAGAGAGAAGTATTGCAGCTTTTATTTGAAAGATAACTCAAGCTTGAGCAGATAATGAAATTAGAGTGTACAATAATAATAACAACAACAACAACAACAACAAAAGTGATAATGATAATGATATTAAAACAAAAGCCTCGTCTGTTGTGTCAGAAGGAAGGCAGCATGGTGTTCTCATCACTTTTCAGGTGAGAAAATCCATGACATTTCATCATAAACAGACAGACATAGAGTACCAACAAACCCCTAATGCTACATGTAGATGTACGTACTGTTTCATGTACTGTACATGCAGATTGCATGTGTGCAAAACCTATTTGCTTAAAAATTTTCAAGATTTGAAAAAAATAGCGCCTCTTAGCAAGATGCCCCAGGTAATTGAAGCCACAGACCTGGACATCATAAGTAAACAAAGTAACCAGGGATGGCTACACACCTTCTTCCACTCCAGTCACAATGGACGCAAAGTTATCATCCAACAAGATCATGTCGGCTGCCTGTTTGGACACATCCGAGCCGGCAATACCCATAGCAACACCTGAAGAGTGACAATTACAGTTGGGTTTAACTCATGGAATCAAGGCTTATCAAGTAAGCTAGTGCATCATGCAGTGCTGGCACTAACTCCAGTTCTGTAACGATCATAAACTACCTTATTGTTACTTATTTTCACAGGACTTAATTTTTGCGATTTTCCAAAAAAAAAAATTGAGAAAAATTAACCACGTGAAATAGTTTATGGGTCAGCGTTAACATCAGTTTACCCGCACCATAATTATCTTGTTTATGTTCCCTCTCTTTAGCAACCCTAAATACATTGTGAATACACAACAGACAATTCATGGTGGAAGTCAGGCCCAATATTCACGAGAACCAAACAAAGAACATGCAATAGTGCCGCTGAATGTATGCACCTATGTCAGCTTTCTTCAAAGCTGGGGAGTCATTAACACCATCCCCAGTCACAGCAACAATGGCGCCCTGTCGCTGGCAGCCTTCTACGATGATCAGCTTCTGTTGTGGAGAGGTCCTGGCAAATACAATCTCTGTATGGTTCTTTAAGATTTCATCTAGCTTTTCCCTTGAGATATCCTGAGAATAAAATTAAAGTCATCAACACACATGTAACATAACAAGACAAAAGACACTTACACCTACATGTAATACAATTATAAAAAACATGGCGTGATTTGGTATTGCAGAGTTCCTGCGGTAAGTGCAGTGTAGATGTTTGTTCAAACACTGTCTTGATCAAACATAGAGTGTAATTACATGTGGGGTGCATTCTTTTTACAGTTTGACAAAAATAAATAAGATGAATAATATTAATTATAATATTATTCAAATACATGTATCTGCTATGCGATTAAACCTACAGTTTTTTTGAAGGACAATTCGGGGACTTTTGAAGAAGTACATAGTAAAAATAAAATAAAGGACTTTTAAGATGTACAGAATTTAAGGGACCAGTGCTCTACATTCAGGTAACAACCCTCCAAGTTTATTTTTTTCGTTAGTGGCCATTTGGCCACCAACTGCTCAAGTTTGGTTGCCAGTGAAAAATTTTACTTGCTAAATTAAGCTCACACTTTCAATCTTTCTTCTCAATTTTAGTTGCCAGGCTGGCGACTTCTGTTCCAATTTAGTTGCCAGCTCCAAAATTTTAGTCGCCATGGCGACTAAAATGGTCTTAACTTGGAGGGTTGGGTAAGAGACATCAGAGATGGGGTCTTAGGTCAGAAACATGACAACACTGGCTACATGACCAGACAATGTGAATACATGTACATGTAGAGGACGTCGGTGATTTGGTGAGGTTCAGGTATATTAAGGACCAAATACAAGCCTAGATCAAAACAAGGCAGCTTATCAAACTCCAACTTTTACCTTTACACTGAGAAAAACAATTTTCACAAAGTACCTTGAGTTGTCCTCCATGTACTACAATTGCTTTAGCATCACGAGGATTCACATCAGCCACTGGACAACCCAGCCTGTCTGCAATGTCCTCCACAGTCTCGGTTTCTAAACAAACATTTCAAAGGGAATTGCAGAAAATGTAGTCAGCTGCTCAATTATTTTTATGATCATGACAGTAATCTAGTTTTTTGCAAAATGAACTTGTTTTCTAAACAGAGTGAGTTGCACCTAGATAAATTAAATGCAACCAATTTTCACCTTCAGAAATAATTCCCACGCCTCTTGCAATTGCCTTTGCTGTGATTGGGTGATCACCAGTAACCATGATAACTTTGATTCCTGCACAGCGGCATTTGCTGACAGCATCAGGAACGGCAGCACGAGGAGGATCAATCATGGACATCAGACCAACGAAGCACAAGTCTTTGAGTGGGAAATTAGGAGGCTGTGAAAAGAATGCACATTTTTTGTAATTAGAACATCATGCCTGATGCCAAGGTTCTCCCACCCTTTGAAGGAAACTCTCATAAGTGGATGATGCATCTACATGTATTTCACAGTGATTTGCTGTCCTTGAAAGGGAATAATTTTTTTTAGCAGTGATCTTTCAACATCAAAATTAATAATTAAAGCAAGAATGGCATGAAAATCAAGCAATTCCATCACATTGCTTCAGAGTCTGAGAAGCTGCCGGCTGTCTTGCAAAGTGCACACGCCAGGGCCCTCAGGGTTCATTAAGAAGTTTATAAATTCCAGAAATTCAGTCAACAATTGAACTTACATCATCAGTAACAAACTCAAATCCAGGAGGAAATTCTTCAACATTAAGGAAAAAGTGGCAAAATCCTAGCACACGTTCTCCCATGCCACCCAGTTCTAAATACGCTCTCTCAAAAGCTTCTTTCATGTCATCATCTAAAACTTCTTCCTTGCCATTAATCAGAATTGTGGAGCAGCGCTCAAGAATTCGTTCCGGTGCACCCTTCATCACCAGTAAGTAACGAGGATCATCATCGTTTGCTTGCTCGTGGATGGACACCTGGTATTTGTTGGTGGAGTTGAATGGGATTTCGGCAACTTTCTTGTTTTTGTCTCGCATTTCAGACACACTACCCACTTGAAGTTCAATGCATTTTAGGAGGGCTGATTCAGAAGCATCGCCATTTGTCTCTCTGTCATGAACAAAACAAGAGTTTTAAGCTGTAATCATTTAATTTTTTCTTGCCTATCCAACAAGGTAATGCAGTGTTGAAAAATATTAATTACAGAAGATTCAATTATCTCTTTTAATCTTTAGTGAAACACTCCAGAGTAGGATAATCCACTAATCCACTTAAATAGCACTTTCAATGTAAGGTACATTGTACATGTATTGTCTGTGACAGTTCAATAGAAACTCATTTTGTCTATGGCATTAAAATAAAAATTTGTACAACATATTTTATTCATGCAAGATATGGCAATGAGTTTATGTTAAATTTTCGCTCCATTTTTTACTTGTTTTTGTTTACTTTTTGTGCATGAACACATTAGATCTGGGTGCGACGTGATGCACATGCCCCGTAAGATAATTGTTAAATGAGATCTGTAATTTTTTTACAAGCATAGGCATAACATTATTATTTTAGTGTTTCACTAAAGCATTTTGCATTATAACCAAAACAATGTGAGCATTGCATTGCTATTCATTGTTGCCATCGAAAAACGGCAGCATAAAACAAAATACTGTTGACATCTTGTTTTCATCCCACTGCTCTGTGGCCTTGTCATTATCTAGTATTTTACATTATGTGTCTTGTCATGTTGCAAGTGTGAACCAGGCTTCAGTTAACATGGCCTGTCATGTAAGATTCTGCTGTGTGTGTCACATGCGCCATAATTATGTTTAACACACAAGTGCATGAATAATACCAGAGTTCAGCACAATGTCTCTTGATAATTTGTTATGCAATGCACAATTAAAATTATACAAAGTACAATTTGTCACCATATTCTCACTTTTTAAGTACAGGAATACCATCTTGACCCGTCCTAAACTCAGCACGATTACACAAGCCAGCAATCTTAGCCAACGCATCCCAGGTTTCAGTCTGCAGAAAAGAGAAAATAATAAGGCCTGGTTCACACTAGCAACATAACGACATGCATAACGGCAAGGTCACGCAAATGCAAAAACCACCTTACTGTATGTTAATGTTTTATGTCACCAGTGTGAACAACATAACATAACGACATAGTAGGAACATAATGACATAAGCATAACGACATACATGTAAGGAAAGAACTGAAGTTTTCTTTATGTTGTTATGTCCATGTCGTTATGTCGCTAGTGTGAACCAGGCTTAACAAAATAAAAGAACTTCTAATATTATTACATGTATGCAGTATCCAAATAGCTGCTCAAGTTATTAGTAAGAAGTTAAAATTTAAGCACCTTTTCCATAGGAGTCCCTGATTGATCCTCTGTTGTGTCAGCTTCAAAGATTTTATTGTCAAACCACATGTGAGCTAATGATCAAAGGAAATAATGAACACAAACACAATAATAATTATTAGTAGAATTCTACTAGTACACTAATGCAAATGCTGCAATGTGATTGGCTGAGCTATTGAACACTATCAGCCATTAGTGTGCAGTTGCCGAAGGTCGTCCACAAAATGCGACATTTTTATCGTTTTTCCGAAGTTTTGGAAGGAAGTTTAGATGTAAATGGATAAAAAAATTCCCGAGAAGACTAAAAGAAGGACATTAGCGGTTTCTTGACTTTAAAAGCTTGAAATTATTGAAAAATGGGTGCACGCGCGTAAAAAACTGCAAATTTACCAAGGACAATTCAATGCGTGCGATTCTGTTAAAGCGTTTAATACTTCGATAATGCGTAGAAAAATAATTAGAAACCATTATTTGCTTTTATTTCAGTTAGAATTCTACTAAAACAATTAGATTATTCGCTCTCAATTTCTATGAGGTGATAGTTGATTCGGCCTGCGGCCTCATCAACTATCACCTCATAGAAATCTCGAGCTCATAATCTAATTGTTAATTATTATTATGCAATGATACTACACCTACACCTGTATTCCAATCTTAACCACTGAAGGAACCAGGAAGACCCTGGGTGAAAACGATTAAAATCTCAAATGTTCCCCAAGGCCACTCACCCAGATAGCAAGTGCTATCAAAGTTTAGTTTCTGTCTTTTGAAGTGACTAGATATATTGTGCACTTCTCTACCTGGATGAGATGTAAGTACATTGCTAGTCACCCCCCCCCCCCCCCCCTCTCCCCTCCACCACTTCATTTTATCAGGTTGCCTTATAGTTTGCTAGGAAGTATCAGTGGAGACACTAACAAAATCCCCAATGAGGGAGGGAGGGTGCAAATTTGAGCACTCAAAGCACATTTCAAAGCTTGAAACAGATGTACATGTATGACCTCACACAGCTAGAACACGAAAACATGTACAATGTAAGCCCTGCGAAAGCCAGCATGTTGATTCGCAGCACATAGCCCCATGATTGCCACTGACCAGCAGTGGCTTGATTCTAACTTGATAGCCTAAATTACATTAAGCCACAATCAATCTCACTCTTCCACGCACCCACAGTCATCCTGTTTTGAGTCAACGTTCCTGTCTTGTCAGAGCAGATGGTGGATGTACTACCAAGGGTCTCGACCGACTCCAAGTTCTTCACCAAGCAGTTTTTGGCTGCCATACGCTTAGCAGTTAGAGTCAGACATACCTAAAATTTGAAATCAAAGTTTCTAGAGTTAGTTTGGCACTGTTTTTTTTTGTAGCATGCTAAGCTGGAAACCAACCAGACAATCCACTGGTAAACATTCACTATAAGAAATTGCTTACCGTGACAGTTGCAAGAAGTCCCTCAGGCACATTGGCAACAATGATACCAATTAAAAATATGACGGCAGTCAACCAGTGATATCCCAAGATCAAGGACAGAATAAAGAAGGTCACACCAAGGGTTACAGCAACTCCAGTAATAATATGGATGAAATGTTCAATTTCCACGGCAATCGGTGTTTTTCCTGATCCCAATCCGCTAGCCAAGTTGGCAATACGTCCCATGACAGTGTTATCTCCTACCTGGACAACGATTCCAGTGCAGGTTCCTTCAACTGCATTTGTGGAAAAGAATGCCAAGTTCTTTGTCTCCAAGGGATTATCGTGAGAGAATTCTGGTGTCCGGGCTTGAGGTTCTGATTCACCAGTGAGGGAAGAGTTGTCAACCTAGTCATTAACAGAAAAAGTCTGGGTTGTTACATGTATAAAGTGCGAGGCAGCCAAGTATGTGAGCCATTCTGGTACGCTTTCATTGCACTTCGGTTAGCCTAC
This sequence comes from Meandrina meandrites, assembly GCA_963693305.1. NCBI lineage: Eukaryota > Metazoa > Cnidaria > Anthozoa > Scleractinia > Meandrinidae > Meandrina > Meandrina meandrites. The sequence continues at coordinate 24,712,271 of OY855911.1, read as the reverse complement.
ATGGCACTCCGGTTAGCCTAATATAGCACTCCGGTTAGCCCACAGTTAGCTTTGGTAGATAGCAGCTTCAATTAGCCTTTTTATTGGAATTAGGGATTTCTGCCTCGCATGCCTTGCATTTTGTCAGACTCAAGAAGTCTTACAGTCTCACAAGGAAACATGTTAATACATGTACTTGCACCAAAATCAAAATCTTTATACAGGTAAGCAGCAAGGTTTAAAAAAGTCATTCTACTATCACCATGGTACATGTTGAACATGTTGTTGTTATGGTTTGATAGCTTCACACTACAGCCAAGAGTTCTCCAAAGAATAGCAGACAATCAGCTTGCAGTTGCAATACAGTCAAGCCTTATAATTATAGGTCGAAACTTTTGAGATCAGAGAGCAGGGCTGCAAAATATTTTTTCACCTTGAAAGGCCATGTGTCTGACTAAGTCACGATTTTAATGACAAAACAAAGGTGTGGTAGGAATCATATTACAGTACTGCTCAATATGCTCACCAGCTAATCTAAGGTGTTGTCAATGCAGAACATTGGTGTGGACGTTCTGGCTGACCACAGTTAGGTTATTATTGGACATCAGCAAATTTTGATCGGCCATTGCCCAATGTACATGTACGACTGTTATTTGCAGCCTTTTAAAAGTCAAAGAGTGTCTATTAATATTTTTCGTTGGGTGTCTGCTTATGGGAGGTTAAAAATGCAGGGTTTGTACAGCTGTATGAGCCTGGTACAATAACTTAGTGTCCACTTATGAGGTGACCTCCTACAGGAGGTGCCCGTTAGAGAAGGCTTGACTGTATCTGAAGGTTCCGCCAGGGAAACAGTACATGTACATGTATGTTTAACTGTACACTGTACCTTGAAACCACGAGCTTCAAGCACACGAATATCAGCCGGCACTCTGTCTCCAAACTTTACAAAAATGATGTCTCCCATCACAAGCTTTTCTGCATTGACATTGTGCTTTTCTCCATCACGAAGAACAGTGGCTTCCTAATCAATAAAAGAAGATAAAATTAGTGCATTTTATTAGCATAATGATCAAATGAGGACATAGCAAATCAGTGAAATGTGCATGTATTTCACTCCCGAAGGTGTAATAAATGAACTCTATTCTTATATACAATAACTAACATTGATAATTCCTCTATACATTACATACTAGGACCCCTCTATCTTGGATTTGTTTGAAATGCACAACACTCAATGTTAGCGAATTCAATGACAGGACTTATTAGCTCTTTACAACAAGGGAAATTGGCGATTGTTAAGATAGCGGGGTGTCTGACCGAGTTCGAGACATCTACAGTGTGTAGGAGTATTTTCACAGTACACGGGTTTCACGAAAAGATAAAGTGCAAGAGAACTGACTTTCCGTTTGAGATACATGTTAAAGATACAAGTTAAAGATAGTCATGTAATGGGGCAATTTCACTCTCAGAGATATACATGTACTGTACATACACAGTGAATGAATTCTTGTTAAAAAATTAAAAGGACTCCCTAGATAGATAACTTGATATGGTAGAGAGTTGTACATGTACAAGAGCAACTGAATAAATATGAAAATGTATAAAGTTAATATTGGTAAAAACAGCATGTTAACACATTGTTTCTTACCTGTGGAACCATTTTCTTAAAACTTTCCATGATCTTAGAGCTCTTGGCCTCCTAAACCCAGGACAGCAAATGCAATAATATTTACCTTTAGTAAAAACATGCAACATTATACTAACAATTTACAAGTACTGCACAGAGTTGTTTTAAGGGGGGAGACTCTTTACTACAGATCTGGAGCAGTTGCTAAGGAATTGCTGAAGACTGTATTTTGAAGCAAGCGATTTTGAAGGTTTTTGTAACGCTAAATGGTGAATTTTATTTGGGGGTACACCTGCTTTAAAAAATACATCATTGCGCGTGCGAAACTAGTGCCAGTCCCAAACAGCTCGTTAGAATTTAAAATCCCTAAAACTCCACGGAAACAAGGTAAAGTTCCGATTTCTATTACGAATCAGAGATAACGTGGCCGTCTTTATAATCTGACGTATGCTTTTACCGTTTACACGAAAAAAGGAAACGCTACTGATGAAAGTCTGTAAATATGAGTGTTTTTTACGCCATAACTCTTATAATTATGCGAATTTCACAAAAACAATACGTCACATTACGCATGTGCACGTTCTTTATCTATTGACGCTCATTTTAATTTTAAAATCTATCCGCCGTTTGAGTTTTAGGGTTTTTTTTGTTCTGGTCACGTGTCACGTTAAATAAGGCCGTCACTTGAAACTCTTGGATGAATCTTCAATAGAGCAAACTCGTGCAAAAAGCTTATCTGTATGATGTTTTGTTTCCAAAATATAGCAATTAGAAACCTGCCTTAGAAACAAATGGGTAGTTAAGAGTCACCCCCCTTAATGGTGCCTTTCAACATGCTTACTCTGAAGTTCAAAACCCAAATGTGAACTTCTGTTTCCTGAGAGATTCGCTTAGAAGATTGACAGCAGTGAACAACATAAACCGTTGGTCGAGGTTTGAATTTCTGAGTTCGCATGTTAAAAATGGTAGACACACACTCCCATAAGGGGGCACTTTACCCAGGAGAGTTTACTTTCAAAAGAGACATTGTGAAACAAAAATCAAACTGGTTTGAAAAATTTTTAACACAAAATCAATCCACTGCCAGGGAAGAGGATTTGAGCCCGGGAACTCCGCAAAAGCAACAATAACAACAACAACAACAACAACAAAATGATACAACTAGTAACAGTTTTTAGGTTAAATCAGGAAAATGTATTTTTAATTACATTTTGAGTTACCTTATCACCACCTCAACTGACCTGGTAGTAAGAGAAACATCCAGTGATGATAACCACTGTAGTAAGAACTATTCCAAGGTAGAGCTGAAGAAAGGAAAAAAAAGGGTGCATCAAACATGTGTAGTTAATAAACTGAACAGTATTCATCAGTTTCGTATGCAGTCTCATGATATGAAAATCCTGGAAATGAAAGGAGTGTATTGATTTGTGGGAAGGAAAATATACTGCTAATAGCATTGAAAATGAAGCAGATGAAACAGTAGAAGGGACAAAGGCAGCAAAGAAGCCTAAGGAGATTGTGTTGAACAAGAAACATGTTTTCTTATCACAACAGTTTTGTCTTCTTTAGAAGACAGAATCAAACTGTGGGCTATTATCCTAGAAACACTGTGATGATGCCATCTCTTGAAGACTTCTTCTCCAGGGGTCCACATTTGTTTTTTTTTTCTTCAAGTCATCAGCCAGGCAAATAATTACGTCAGATGACATACTTGCCCTGGCAAAATTCTACTACAGTAGCTCAAAGCAAAAATGTTAATAGGAAGTTTACTTTTTATGATCTCTGTGTGACCAGTTTGGAGGTTGTTTATAGAATAAAATATCATTACAGACTTCATTTACAATAACAGGTAACGTTATCGTTCCCTTTACATGGAGGTACTGTAACATGAATTTTGATGGAATTAAAATGAAGAGAACAGCAGTTCTCTACAAACACAATTTAACGCCTGAGTCGCACATGGAGGTTGGGTGCCTAGGGACCTGGGGGCTGGAGCTGCCAACCCCAAACCCAGGTAGCAAGAACACCCCAAAAGCCTGCCCTAGCCACAACCCAGCCACGAGCCCCACCCGCCACACACAGCCCAATTCCAGCAACCGTCACACTGGATGAGGAATTCAGTGGAAAAAAATATTCGAAGTACACTGTAAGCCAGAACGCCTCGAGCACTTAACTCAGTGAAGCTACGCGGCTCAGTGAAACTACTAGCACGTGCAATGGCGCACACATAAGAACGCTACAGGTAACCGCTGACCACGAGTGCAGCGCCTAGATTTCTGTGGGCAGCAGCTTTTTCTTGCTTGGTCACTAACTTGCAAATCTTTCAAAACATAGTGCCCCCAGTTGCGGCAGTCTGTGATGTAAATGTTGAGTTGGTGGACAATGCAGGCACAAAGATGTTAAAATAATGCTCTATAATGTTCTAAGTCAGTATACATGTAATCTGAAGGAGTACTTTCCAGCAATGATTATTGCTTACATCATCCTTGTCTGGTTCCTCTATCTGGGACACTTTGATTCCGAAAGTGATAAAACAAAGAATAGCTCCAATCCACAACAGCATGGCAAAACCACTGAACAGCTGTTTACAGAACTTCACCCACTCTGGCGTGGTCGGAGGTGGAGTCAGAGCATTAGGGCCATCACGCTCGTAGAGTTCATTAGCCTTCTCTTGGGTGTGACCCTGCAAATGTGAATCACATGGACAACAGAAGTGAAAAAAAGCACAACTTACAATGTCAGTACATGTTGAGTATCTTGTAATGTACATGTAGGTCTGTGTATCAAACCCTAGTACACATTCATGTACATGTACATGGACTATTAGTTTATAGCTGCTTAAAATTTTCTTCATGTGGTACGGTTTGTTTCTTAATACTCACTGCCCTGTATGCCCAATGGTGCTAAAGGTACTGTAGCAACACCGTTCCTCCACTCCTGTGTGTCACATGGCTTATTTCTTTCTCAAAGACTCCCCAAGTCAAAATGTTTTTTAAGTAGAAGACAACATGACAGGAGTGACAGGAATACATGTGGCTGCTGACCATTCTACCAGGTGCATTATACCAGGTGCAATTTACTGTACATGTACAGGTGTTAAGCTTGGTTTCAACCATTCTCCTCCAAGTTGTCTTTGACTGGCTTTGTCCCACCTTCTTTGGACTTCTTCTTAATGCATTTGGGATTATTGGTAATATGAAGAGAATGAGGAAGTTTTTCTTACTTTCTTTAGATCAGTGCCAAGCTTGCTTTCAAGATCATCAAGTGGCATCTTGTGCCATTCCTTTCAAAAATGAGAGAGAAAACAACAAGTAAGTTAAAAGAAAATGAATTTTCTAGCTTGCCCTATGGCAAGTTAAAGCCATTGTATGCTATCCTTAGGTCTTTCTCAGGGCCTTACAGCTGTACTTCATCTGCCAAATAAAAAGTTCAAAGATGTTACAGCTGCCCATTGGGTAAGAGACTGACAAAATCCACAAGCCTGACTGGAAAATCCACTACTCCCAGGGCAGGTAATATGAAAGCACTGAGCAAACCAAGTAAAGTTAAATCTAGAATAATTCATAAACTTTCTGCATACCATTTCCAGTTCCTGTTTTAGATCTTCTAGCTTGTCCTTCTTGTCAGCCTTCTTGCCTTTCTTTTTCTCTGGAGCAGGGGCATGTTTTACGAGAGGTGTTGTAGCAACTCTGTAGCTGTCAGCCCGCCCATACTGTCATAAAATTCAAATGGAGAATGATCAATGTGTACTTCATCAGTGTAATTAGTACAGTTTTTAAAACAGTTCTTCTACAGCACATAGACTGTAAAACGATCGTGAAATGGCAATACATGTATTAGCAATCTCTTGGTGAAGGAGTGGTGGGAGTGCTTGTCCCCCAACAGTCTGGCCTGGGTTGGAATCCCTGACCTGTTGTCATTTGTAGGTAAAGTTTATTGGATCCCAAATATTCAAAAGTTTGTATTGTATGCAGCCAAAGACAAGTTTGAAAATTTTGCTTTTTTAGCTGCTTACTTTTGTATAGGCTGGTCCTCACTGGGAAATATTAGCAGAGGTAGAGCACAAGAAGAACAAACACACTGTCCCACTGTCTTAAGCTTGAGCATAAACACAAGAAAAACAACAGATTCAGCCTTTGTTTGTCTTGTGCTCACGCTTATGCTTTTGCTACAACAGGGAAGCTTACACTTAAACACCATAATTTTTATATTTGTGCTTGTGCTTAAATGTATGCTATGGAATTAAACAAACATTGCAAAATGTAAGAGACTATGCACATACAGATGTTACATGTATCACCAGTATAGTTTTAAATATGAAACAAGGAAAGCTATATACATGTATACTTAATATGCCGACATTAAATTCTGAACAACTGTATACACCTGATTGAAAAATCATCGACCCATTAACTACAAACTGTATGAATGATATGGACCCAAACATTTGTTGGAAAATCGGGAAAATAATCATCAACTGTGACAGAATAAACATGATAATAAGACAGGTTGCAAAAATCATGCTCTTAAGGCTCTCAAAGACAGAAAATAATTATCTTGATTTTCAATAAAAGGGATATGTGACCTTTCATGCGAAAATGTACACTAACGGTTTTCCGTTTCCAGACCGTTCAGAAGCTGTTTGAAATACCCAGCTTACCAATGCTGTCTACCCAGCCACCCATAGTTTGAGAACCCTATTGGGTCATATCGTTCACGGTTTATGCTTCATACATGGTCATTTTCTTCAATTAGGGGTATATTACTGTAAGTATAAGACTTGTTCCAGAACAATTCAATTTGCTATTACAGCCTGGTACATGTACAGTACACTGTACATGTAAAGAACCTTTTCATGATACAGAGAGCACAAAATAACGACAACAATGGCAAAAACAATAACAAAGCATTGTATGGTTGTCAACTTTAATACATACTTCATCAGGGCCTCCTCCAACTTCATACATTTCCTGAAGGTATGCAGCCCCAAGTTCATCTTTATTTTTATCTTTGCCGTTTTCCGCCATTGTCTGAAAGAAATGAATGTGACATATCACTGGTTTTAAAGAAACCAGCATGAAATCTATGTAACTACTGCATTACTGTATGCATGTACATGTACGTTGCTTGTAGGAAAAAGTGAACAGTGTACATGTATGTTACAAATTGCTAACTAAACATAAATGTGCAATTTAATTATTGAAAAAAAAATGTTCAGAAATTGCCATGCATCTTCATATTGATAACAGAAAACACATAAATACTGTAAAATGATAATTAAATTTGACTCAAACCTTTACTTGGAACTGAAAACAAAACTTATACTGCAATCCAGGCGAGTTTCACTTTAAACTGAAAATATTTTGACAGGGATGAAAATAAAAGCAGAAAAAATAGAACTTCCTTTCTACAAGGCCTACGAATTTTATCATTGTAAATTACATATGTTAGACTTAGGCCAAAAGGTTTTCATAAAAACAAGACCACAAAGCACCTCATTGGCTGATGGGAAATAATTTATTAGAAATTTGAACGGAAGGATTAAAAGCAGCTTGAATATTTAATTTCACACCAATAAATATTTTATGAGACATCACCAAAGTCACCTGCAAAAACCTGCATGCTATGTTGCTCTTCATGGTGTATATAAATTAATTTTGAAAACTACTTCACCCTCAACACGATAAACAATGGCTCTTATCAGAGACATTTCCCTTAGATATCAGCTGGCTTAAATAAAGAAACAATATTCAATACTTCTTCAACGAAAAATGAATTACAATATTAATTGTAATGCCCCATTTAAAATACAAATATATGCAGGCAAACCAAGTACTCCTGTTCTGTCTTTCCTCAAAATGCAAAGAACAATTACGCAAGCTACACTGTACAGGTAATAAACTTGAAGATTGAAATAGATCAAACCTTGCGCGAAAATATCAATACAGTTTTGAAGTGATACTTTGCAAGTTTTCCCAAGAGTATTCGCTCTTGACTACGCTGTATTACCCAAAATTAATTAAACATGGCGAAATGAGAACAAACGGAGTAAATTGTAAGCAAAGGTTTGTCATAAAATTTGCTGAAACGAACAAGTAGAAACTTGAAGGAAGCGACGGCTTGCGATCAAAGCCGAATTTTCCTCGTACTTTCCCAGTTAAAATATGGAAAAATTAAATTAGGCGATATTTTTAATTCCTTAAGTTACGGCATATCAAATACATGTAATTTACGAAAACAAACAAACAATACTGGTCGCCGTAGACGTCATAAGGACAAAATATTTAACCTTACATAAAATTCAAAACCAAGACAAAATTAAAAGACGCGCCGGGTCAGGCTACAGACATAACATATTCAACTTCTTTCAACTTCTTCCTATATTAACGTTAACTTGTTACCACAGAACTAATACAGAATCTACAGAAGGTTTTTCTTTACAATTAATTCCATTTTTTCCTCCTCGTTGCAGACAGTGACGACAAAATCGATTTGACATTGCATTACTCGACGCGCGTCCTCGCACAAATTACGGGCATGTTGTTTATCATTGTGTGACAAAAGTCATAAATGTGATGCAGAAGGCATCTGTGACCAATGAAAAGATAAAACCCGCAAATTATATTATTGAAAATAGTAATCAGGGGAGTGCTAAGTAAATATAAAGAACAGTTCGTTCAAAATTTTAGCTTAACCACCTCACACTGGCGCAACAAAACCGATCAATTTCACCAACCGCGTTGCAGAGACGGTCAGCGCTCACTTGCAGAATAAGCTCGAACAAGCTCTTTCGGTTTTGCGGCTTTGCTGTTTATGCGCACAATGCAATCGTTTTGCAAAGATTGTTCTCCACCTGGGATCTTAATTAAGCAGTAAACAACAAAAACTTACCAACAATTCAAGCACCTTTTAGGTTCAATGGTACGGACGCTAGATCGAGAGCTATGCACAATGAGCAAGCGATGAAACCGACACAGCGAATATGCCTTGCCTCGTCAACAGAAATTCACTCAGTTCGGTCAACAGAGGCAACTGCGAAATCTAAATGGATCAGCTTGATCGCAGCTACAAGAAAAGACCCTAAAACAAAAGCAACAAAACTACACCAGCGTCCCTTCGATCGTCCCGCCTCTATCCGCAGCTCCTCCTACAGTACCGTACGCGCGATCAATGACCCAAGCACCAATGCAGCCCACGAGTTTTACTATGCACGCCGGGGGAGGAGCTCGTTGTTACTTCGGACTACTTCGGCATCTGGCGAATTATCTACGAAGATTGATCGATTAGTTTGTGACAAAAGGAGAGTGTAAAAAATTGGAGGTTGCATCACAGGGTAACCACAATATTTGAGGAATTGAATAAATGAATAAAGAATAATATTATTCACGTGGTTATCTGTATTGTTTTTCTTATATGTACAGTAGGCGTCAATAAACGCGACAGCACCGCTATCGTGTGCAGAGCTGCTCAAGTGCGCGAGCGGATCTGAAATATGCTAATTTTTTTACCTACAGTATTAATAAGTAACAAGGGTGGCAACTCTTTCACGAAATAATTTGAACACGCAGTGCGAAATCGCTTTAAACTCGCTTCTTTCGCACCTTTTTGCGACCAAAATCGACCCAAACGAAAGCTAGATAATTTGCGAATACTCTTACCTGACAGTCTCCTGAAAAGAAGCGATTTCCAGACAGAATTTGAGTTCCCTTTTAGCAGTTTTGCTCGGAGTTTTTTTTCGTTACATGTGCGGCCCGTTACCTTGGCACATACGCGCGAGATTTACGCGCCATCAAGTGCGAATCAGTGACGCTGCCTCCCCTGCAAAAATGTTTTTGTGCAAACACTCACCTCTCCCGGTCAGTCAAGATTTGCCTTTTCCGATCTAGTTCACGGCGAATTCGCGGCAAATATTGCGCTTTCATATTGTGGCAAAATGGTTGCGTGAAATTCGCGCACAACACATCGTTCGTGATTTCCGGACACGCGCAAATTTTGACTGACCGGGAGAAATGAGTGTTTGCACAAAAACATTTTTGCAGGGGAGGCAGCGTCACTGATTCGCACTTGATGGCGCGTAAATCTCGCGCGTATGTGCCAAGGTAACGGGCCGCACATGTAACGAAAAAAAACTCCGAGCAAAACTGCTAAAAGGGAACTCAAATTCTGTCTGGAAATCGCTTCTTTTCAGGAGACTGTCAGGTAAGAGTATTCGCAAATTATCTAGCTTTCGTTTGGGTCGATTTTGGTCGCAAAAAGGTGCGAAAGAAGCGAGTTTAAAGCGATTTCGCACAGCGTGTTCAAATTATTTCGTGAAAGAGTTGCCACCCTTGTTACTTATTAATATTATAAGTAAAAAATTAGCATATTTCAGATCCGCTCGCGCACTTGAGCAGCTCTGCACACGATAGCGGTGCTGTCGCGTGTATTGACGCCTACTGTACATATAAGAAAAACAATACAGAAAACCACGTGAATAATAGTATTTTTATTCATTTATTCATTTCCTCAAATATTGTGGTCTCCCTGTGGTTGCATTGGCTGCAGCTGCACGCGACCTCATTTTGCTAAATCTTGTTGTTTTGGTGAAAAACTGGAGGGGGCCGGGGACGATTTCTCGTATTATTCAGTTCGAGGTAAGCATAAACCAGAGTCTAAACCAGATTTGTTATTGTTGCGAAAAAAATAGCGCGTTCAAACCGCTTTGTGTGAAACCCAAGAATCGACCTTGCATTCGCGCCAAAACAGAAGTTGGGCGCAAAATTATTCGCGCAAAGGTTTACTTGCACGATTTTTCAAATATTTTCCATCCTTGTTTGGCACAGTGGGTATTTTAAAGACCACGTTTCATGTCTTTCAGCCTCCCATGCATGTACGAACTAGAAAGAAATCAAAGTTGTCCATAATTAACTAACCGATGCAATAGATCTAGACCTGCTGCTGCACTTCCAAATTCAAGACGATCCAAAATACAATTTAAGCTTGTTATAAGCTTAACGGTATTGAAAATCTCCTCCTTGCTGCAGTGATTCAGTCTTTAAAATAAGAAGTTTTTCGTTGAGCTTTCTTTATTTCTTGCTATCTTTTCGTCCTATTTATCAACGTTTTGTGGTTTTGAGCAGTGTCATGAATTTTGCTTACAAACAGCATTAGCAATTGAAGGTGATGAAAATCAATTGAAATGTACATTATTAGTTTGGGAGTCGCTTTTCCTTTTTTTGTGTGGATGGGTGGGGGAAATTGGTGATACACGGATGAAATCACAAATATGAAATTTTTGAAGGTTGAATTTTTGTCACTGAGTTTCTCCAAGAGGGGTGTGGTGTGTTTATTTTGAGGAGGGGGGGGGGGGGGGGGAAGGTGGATGGTGTTCTGGTAATTATTATGATAATCATAATGATTGAAAAAAGGAAATACAAATCAAACAAGTTTGAAATTTGTTTTAAACTTTAAATGCGATATTCACCAAGCAATTTCTCAACCCTATGTTAGCTTGTTGTTCAGTCGAAGCTCTCGTAAGCGGACACCCTTGGGACGCGAAAATAGTGTCCATAACTGGAGCTGGCCACTTACAGCGGATTCAGGTTGAGTGTTTAATGGTCTCAGTTGTTGCGTTCGTTGTAACGGTTGAATTGATTGCGTTGCGAGGCAAAATGGCAGACGTTGCTAGGCAGGAATGACGACCTTCTGTCTGGGAAAAAGCATTTTGTGGTTTTCCCAGGCAGAATGTTGGCATCCCGCCTAGCAACGTCTGTCATTTTGCCTCGCAACGCAAATCAATTCAACCGTTACAACGAACGCGACAACTGAAGCCGTTAAACACTCAACCTGAATCCGCTGTATGAGAATGGTTCTCGTAAGCGGCCACTAGAGGTATACATGTAGGGGATAGATGCCCGCTTACAGGAGCTTGCCCAGCTAACAATAAATACCATATAATTTGTAAATGGACATGACGACAAAACAAACACTGAAATATGGTACTGTAATTACTGTAAAATCATTGTGATGAACGGCTATGTGAAGTTGATTGATAAAAAACAAGATACACAGGTTGTTAACAGCATTTTTTTTGGGGTGTCCACGTTTGGGAGATTAAAACAAAGAAAAAGTCTAAGTTGTAGTCTCTGAAAGTGTCTGTGACTGCTTACGGGAATGTCCGCTTACGAAAATGTAAAAATACAGAGTTTGTATGGGAGTTGAAACAGGGTTTCAAACAAGGCGGCCGTAAGTAGAGCTGTTCGCTTACGAGTGTCCGTTAAGAGAGCTTTGAATCGACTGTAGTCATTGCTGTGTTGAAAGAGATGATTGATGTGTTTTTGGTTTGGAATTTCTCCTCCTAAGTCTATGATATGATTAATGAAATTAGATGTATTTGATAGTTATTTGGGAGATTGTGCAGAATATTGCCTGATACTGCTTAGCCAATTCAGTTGTAAAATCAGATGATACTCCACAAGATTGAGCAGGATAATTGTTTGATTATTCAACAATAATTTTACAGCTAAAATTACTGTGGGTTTGTAGCACTTTGCGAGACTGGACAAATCTTTGTAACCTACATGTATGTATATCGCAGGATATCTGTTATAAATGTATGGATGACAGACAACGACTTTCTGACCATATATGGGCATTATGGCAATTTGTTGAGTACCGTAAACACCCGCAGATAAGCCGCACCTTTTTTCCAAAAATCATCGCTCAAAATCAGGGGTGCGGCTTATCTGCGGGAACAATTCAAAAAGGTGCCGTACATTTCAGTGAATTTACACTTTTATAGAAGCCTTCCTTAGCAGATCCTTTCAACGTTTTATGGCCGCTTTTCTTGAACAGGAAAACGTCACACAGCACAAAATTTCCATTTCCCCCACAAAGCTGTTTGCATTGTCGACGGCGGCCTGAAATAAACTTCAACAGTATAAATCGATCGGCACGGCCTCCACGAGCGAGAAAATTGAACGTTATTCTCGAGTATTCGTGTGGTCGAACTTTGCCGTATAGCACTTCGATGACAAATTGATTACAAAACTCTCTTTGTGCAACAAGTTTATCTCCGACAGTTGGCTCTCAAATCTATTTATTCGTGCGTCACAATAGCCACGCGTACGAACAGCGAATCTCCCTGCATCTTGAAACTTGAGTAAACAGTCGAGTAAACAAACATCGTTCTCGGCCTAGTCCCAACGTGTTTGATCTAATGCCTGGTTACTAAGCTACGAACGTTTGACAAATGAAAACACGCGTTCTTGTTCGCAAAAATCTGTGGAAAAAGTGTTGAATGAAGAAATACCTGTCAACAAGTACCAGAAAAAGATCAATCATATGTCTAAGTTAAAGGAAATGATGCTAATTATATTAATACGCTAAAATTGTGGGTAAGACTTTGATGTTCAATTCCATTTCATTGCCATAGTGAGTTAAAATTCGATGAAGAAGACTTCTGAAGACTCTTTAAAAAAATTTTTTTTCCAAAATTTAAGTTGCTAAAGTCAGGGTGCGGCTTATCTGCCGGTGCGGCTTATCTGCGGGTGTTTACGGTAATAATTAACAATTATTCGGCAAAACTATGTGGAATATTGTCCGGTACTTAGTGGACGAAGCCGTAGGCTGAGTTGGCTAAAATCAGGCGATATTCCACAAGATTGAGCAAGATAATTGTTTTATTATTCAATAAATTGACAACGAAACACTTTTTGCAGCGAGAAAAATTGTGGTTGTGCCACGCTTTACAAGATTTCTGATGAATCTTGGCAACCTACATATATTGCAGGATATCTGTTATGTACGGATGACGGATGGCTTTCTAACCATATATGGGCATTGTGCAAGCTTGTTGAATATTAATAACAATACAGGATATTGGTTATGTATGGATGACGGATAACAATGGCTTTCTGACCATATAATGGTCAAATAATAAGGTTAATTATCATTGTTCTGATTTTCTTTCAGTTGCCTGTTAAAGGTGCCACTGATCAGCACTTGTGATCCATTCAGCAATGGCTGAAGACAAAAAGGATTTGCTAGTGATAGCAGTCAGCGAACATAAACCAAACGAGGAAGATGATCTTGAATCGCAGCAAGCTGTTGACACTGCTCCAGATCTCTCTGCACAGCTGTCTGTAGCATGCTGCGAGAGGTTTGAGGTACTAGGGAGGGATGTGGACTGGTGGCTTTATGTAAAGCGCATTGGCAGTGGAGAGAAAGGATACATTCCTAGCATATGTGTGGTGCCGCTGAAAGATGATTTAACTAATGAAGAGTGAGTTTAGTATGTGTAAGGAGGTTATGGAGTTGTAGCTTATGTTCTTGTTTATACATGTATATATTGGAGGTCTCGTATAGCCCTTTGCAAAATTGAATCATGTAAAAATATTATTATACAGATATCTATGGCCATCCTAAAAAAATCATCAAATTGTATCAGGAAGATTGCCAATTTTGAATAAAGGTGGGCGTTTCCTGCCCAAGGTAAGGTACAGCATTTCCTGCCCAATTTTGTATGCATCAGAATCTTTGAGCAGTCACTTGTAAGTATATTTATAATATGTATTTATAGGTTCAAGTATATGCATTTATTTAACTCTGAAAAGCCTCATCAGGGATGGGTTAATAAAATTTGTATGTATGTATGTATTAAAAAGAAAGCAGCTTGAGCAGTTTGTAATTTCCAAAGTTAGTTGCAGTTGCTGACAGGAGCAGTTGCTTGTAAGAGATTCAAAAGAGAGGAGCTTGGGAATGAGCAGTTTGTAATTTCCAAAGTCAGTTGAAGCTGCTTACAGGAGCAGTCGCTTACAAGAGCTTATTATGCCGTTGCTTGAGCAACAATTCAAATGGAATGTCACGATGTTCCTACTGTCTATTTTCAGAGAAAACGAGATAGACAAGGGTGCAGAATTGACTGCAGCTCTGGTGAATACATCAGTTGATTTAAAATTCTTTCCTGATGCACCAGTAGAAGCAGAAAACAGAGTAAGTTTGTCATTATTGATAATAATTAATGGCTATTTATTCTTGCATTAAAAGTAAAGTTCTTCTGACTGTAAAGGGCCATTTATGTGTCCAGCAAAAATTGGCTGGCATTGTCAAAAAATGGTTCGGACCCGCTCCAGACCTGACAAGCTTGACAGTCGAGTTTTTCTTGGGGCCATAGGGGCCCTACAAAAATTGGACAAAGTCGGGTCCAGACCACTTTTTTGACAGGTCCAGGGAATGCTTTTGCTGTCGTGTAAACAGTGTTTAACTTTTGATTGGAACAAATTTCACTTAATGATGAGGGACAAACAATATCTAGATGGTACGGGGACAATTTCCTGAAGGGGAACTATGATAAGTACAATGCAATGTTGATAAACAGAGGAAACAACAGTGTCCAGTCCATAAATGTAAACATTGATGGATATACCATCAAGTCTACCCCAGACCTCAAATTGCTCGGAGTTACATTGGATGATAAGCTTAAATTCAGTAAACATGTAAGTGATATATGTAAACAGGCAAGCAAGAAAGTAGGTGTCTTAGTACGCCTTAGAAAGATGATCCCTACAGAAGCCAAGCTCCAACTATACAAAGCAGCAATTCTACCTAATCTCACGTATTGTCATACAGTGTGGCATTTCTGTAAAGCATCTGACACTAGAAAACTAGAAAGGGTGCAAGAGAGGGCACTACGTGCAGTATACAATAGCAAGACGGCAGCGTATGATGAACTATTAAGCAAGGCAAAGCTTCCTAGTTTAGTCAATAGACGCCTACAAGATATACTGATATTAATGTACAAGGTTAAGAATTTAATGGCACCTAAACACATTTGTGACATATTTTATAAGCAACTTAAGAATTATGATTTGCGTAGTAGCGATTTCCCTATACCTAGATTTAACACTATAAACTATGGTAAGCACAGCATTAGATATTTAGGTCCCTATCTCTGGGGAAAAATGGACAAAGACCTCCGCAACAGAACAAGCCTTCATGAATTTAAAAAAGCAGTTCGGGCCATTAATCTAACAGATGTGTTGGACGGAAGATGCAGCTGCCATGCTTGCTCAACATAATAATACAACTAATTTAAGTAATCTGAACTTATTCTTAACTAATTAAATTTATAAAATATATTTAAATTCTTAACTCCTATTTATATATCTATTTAACATAATATTAGTATTTTATATTTTTACATTTGCATGTATTTATGTTAGTGTCCCCAATTAGCTATCTTTAGCTAAATACCCCGACACTTAAATAAAGTATATGTATGTATGTATGTATGTATGCAGAATGCAGGATCTGTGGCATGCAGACACGTATAGACAGAATACTTACAACTGATACCATTTTTTGCAATATACTAATTTAGACTTACATTATAAGAAGCTGAATGTAGTTTAAAATGCTGATGAGCACTCAACATTTCATCTGTGTGCTGTATGCTCTGTGGAGTGGTTAACCCTAACCTTAAGGCTTACAAGAGGTCTTGCTATAGAGTTATATGACTGCACAATACTTCCATTATAATTATAAGGGCCACTTGGTCTATCTGCAAACTTAAGTTTACAGATGGATTCTAAGGGGACAGACAACGAACACAATAGTAGTTCCTGTAAATATCTAATTGTTGTAACCGTTCATCAGTAGGATACCTAAAATGCGTGCATTTCTACAATTGGTTTCGGCTCCATTAAATCCTATACCATGATTAAGTTGTTTTAATTAATGTTTGTTCTCTTGAATAGAAACCTTGTCCTGAAGATTCGGCAAATGTCTTCTCCAGATTGTCATTTTTCTGGCTCACTAGGTAAGTAGGTGGATGTGTGCACTAGACAAGCTATCTGTCTCAAATCACTTACTTGCCATAACTCATGAACACCATCATGATTTGGTTTAGTGCCCCTTCTTCTATTTAGTTAAATTCCCTTTGTATACTCCGTTCCCACCAAGTTTGGCTAATCAAGGTTCCATGTACATTGACCTAGTTAATTTTAAAACATCTTTTCCTTGCAGGCTGATTTTTACTGGTTTCAAGAGGCCGCTGACAGACATGGATTTGTGGGCTCTTAACAAAAGTAACAAATCTGCGATAGTTGTTCCACCATTCATAAAGAAGTGGGAAGAAATTGAAAATTCTATCAGGTGATCATGATCTGGAAGAATCTAGGAAAGGAACAGTAAAAGTGTTTTAGTTAAAAATAAATTAGTTTCTTTTTAAGCTGCGGTGGAGGATTAACCAATTGTCCTCATTCGCACCCTCATTCGTTTCTGTTTAATTCCATGCCACTTAATTGAAGTGATTCTAAAGAATGCTTGTAAGTCTGTGGATAAAACCCAAGTGTGTGGCCATTCAAATGGAGGCATTAAAATGTAGTGGTTTTGTTTAGTGCTGTTTAAATAAAACAGCTATTCATTCACTAGTGTTGGCAGCTCACACTAGGCTAGCTGGTACCCATGATCTCCCACAGCCAAGCACAGCCACACTACAGAGTGGTGGAGAGACACTGACCTTGGCGAGGTGGGTGGGACAAGGTGAAAGAGGCGTACACAGCACACATCAAGCAAATGTTTACCTTGTGGACTGGTACCGGTAAACATCAGTAGGGTTGAGCTCCCTGGAGCCTGGAGCCCAGGTGACAGCATTCAGCACCTCTCTCCAACTGCTTTAATCCTGCTTTAGACTTTAAAGGAAGAAGATGCATATTAAATGTTTTCTGTGGGTTAATTGTGTTTACTGTTGGGCCTTTCTCTCCTCAGTTTAATAAATATTGCCGCACACAAGGAAATAAGTGAATGTTTTATGTTAGTTGAATTTGGTTCGAGAATAATATTTAATTAATTAATAGATTTAATTAATATCTAATTAATAATTAGATGAAACAGGCCTACGCAGCGCACATCAAGCAAATGTTTACCTTGCCTTGTTGCTGTTGTTTGATTCAGAGGCACAGCAAGATCACCAACTGTAGAGCCTATCGACAGTGAGAAAGTTGAACTAAAGGCAGGTGATAATGGTGATGATGAGGTCAAGTTTTCCTCAAACAAGCAGAAAAAGGAGAAGAAACCATCCCTATCAAGAATTATGTTTGGCCTCTTCTGGGATAAATTTCTGTTAGCGATTGTCTTTAAACTGATCAATGATTGCATCCAGTTTGTGCAACCGCAGCTGTTGAGGTACTAAATAGTTGCCAATATGTCTAAGAGTACATGCATGCACAGTAAATGAAACGCTGAAAGGAAAAATGACGATGTTAAGTTTCAAAGCCATTGTTCAGATGTACTGGGCAGCCTAATGTTGGATAAAGACTTACTTAATAAGTGTATCTGAAAGATGTCTTTGAAACTTTAAAACCTTCATTTCAGTTGGCTTTTCATTAACTGTTTAAAATAATGAATACACCTCAGTATGAATGCAAAGACATCAGTTTCATAATTAATTAAGAGTGATTCATCATCAGTAGTTTTAGATCAAGGTTCAGTACAATGTGTTGTAAGTTCCTGACCAGAAAATATCCATAACTCCCCCAACCAAAGGTATTTTAGTTTGTCCCCCCCCCCCCCCCCGAAAAAAAAATTCCTTCAGAAATTCCAGTTTAACTTAGTTAATGCCCACTCTACCCCCTCAGAATTTCCAATGACCTTGTGGGGGAACCACACAACAGAACCATATATTAATATATCTGCTGGAAGCAAACCTAAGGACAGTTTAATTGAGGATTAATGGCGCAAAAAGGCCCCTCATTATTAAATATCATTTTGTAGGTTGTTAATTGGATACGTAGAAGATAAAGACAATCCTGAAGTGTGGCGAGGATACGTGTATGGCATCAGTATGTTTGTGGTGGCATTAGTTCAGTCTATTGCCCTTCAGCAGTATTTTCATGTTGTTTTCACTCTTGGAATGAAAGTGAGGACAGCTGTCATAGGAATGGTTTATTCAAAGGTATACATGTAGCAACACGTTTCTAATTGGATCGGTTATAAAAATCATCAAAAGGACAAGAATTATTAATTATTAATATATTGTAAAAACATTTAATGTAGAATGTCAAAAGCTATAAGCTCAGTGATCAAATCACTGTGTATTTAATCGTTTTTTTAAGCTAGCAGCATAAGTGCTGAAATAGTTATCTCCCAACTTGGTAAAGTCATTAGACAATGAGTGTACTTTTCAAACAATTATTAATAAATGATCTTAATTAAATAATCATGACTTCCAGTGGTGAATCCAGAGCTTCACCCAAGGGGGTGGGGCACTTTTTAAGGCTTCACTGTGAATATGTTGAGTTCTGCAAAGATAATTCTGGCACATCAAAGAAAATGCATTATTTCAGAAAAGATAGTGGGCGGGGGGGCCCCCTGGATCTGCCACTGATTTCATTTAGCTTTTTTAATAGTACTACTGCAGACATCTATTCATATAATGAAAGCTTTCAAAAATATGCCTCCATCATGTAGAAGCTTATTATATTTACTATTAAGTCAGATATCTTGTCCTCTACTGTTATAACTAAACATAGTAATTTTGTAACACATTTTTAGGCTCTTCTCTTGAATAACAATGCACGAAAAGAATCTACAGCTGGAGAAATGGTGAACTTGATGTCCGTGGATGCACAGCGACTCATGGATCTCCTTACCTATGTGAACATCTTGTGGTCCGGCCCGCTCCAAATCATTGTCGCATTGTATTTCTTGTATAATACAATGGGTGTGTCCATTCTAGCTGGTGTTGGCGTCATGTTGCTCTTGATTCCCTCAAATATCTTGGCCAGCCGAATTTCAAGAAAATTCCAGGTAAGGATAACGTAGGGAGGCGGGCTAGTTCTTCCACAAATTTGGGTGGGGTTGTGCAGTGTTCTTTTGAAATCCTTACTCTAACTCAGACAGAAATCGGAGATTTTAGCAACCCTGTTAATCAATTCACTGTTTCACACCAGACCGCAGACTGGAACTGCTTCAGTTTGCAATATTTGAGAAGAGTTTAAATTGCCAATCTGAATTAAATTGCACTTATGAAGAGATCAATAATAACAATGACAAAGTAACATAGTTTCTTCTAAGAATTATAATTATCTAATTACTGACCAAAGAGTGCAAACCATACCCTAGTTAACCAAAAATGGTCAAAAGCTATAATTATAACTATTTCAGACCAATAGGCTAGAAGACTATAATTACTATTTTAATGATGCCACATATATACCTAGTATATTGCTCATACAATAGACACATCTTGTTTGTCTTGAAAAGTTTCTCGTTTCTTGCAAGTGCACTGCAAGTACCAACAATTCATCTTCTGTTGCATTTTTTTTTCCTGTTGAGACTTCGCGGGCATTCCCTTTTTTTGTGGATAAAGCAGTATGAAATTTCATGTGTAATTACACTGTATATGAATCATTGGCAGCATGCATGTATGCTTGTCTTCTTCAGGGCTGTGGACAAAATGTGGCCATGGCCTACCCCGTGGCCTACCCTTATATGGCCTACCGGTGGTCAGATGTAATTATCTTTTCTTAGCTATCTAGAACTAGCGAGCCAGTAAGAACCTTCATTTCATGGTTGTAAACACCTCTTTGTTTATTTAATTTCTGATGCATTTTGTCTCTAATGACACTTCCTCAGGGAATAAATGTTACATTTGTTGAACAGCATGTTATAGCATGCTAAGTAAAATTGCACAGACCATCACTGTTGTCTGTCAGAATGAGTTTGTTCAGTCTCCAATTTGCAATAATATTGCTTTGATTTTCTAGGTTAAACAAATGGGTGCTAAAGACTTGCGTCTCAAGATGATGAATGAGATTCTAAATGGAATCAAGGTAGAGTATCGTATAATTCTGAAGGTGACCCGAAACTATGGAGGTGTGGTGGCCTAATACCTTATTCATACTAATTTTCAACAGACTTAATTCTCGCGATATTCACCATTGCAAAAAAATCATGAAATTAATGATAGGTTACACCGACTTTGAGGCTATCCATTTATTAACGTTGGTTAGTCTTTGGTAAATTTTTCGCAAAATTTAGTTCCTTTCAAAACCATTCTTCAGCCAAATTGCAAAATCTAAGTCTTGAAAAATCTACCTCTTCCATTTCCATTAAAATTGGGTTCCTGCCAGTTGCAAAATTAGTACATTAATAAGGTAGTAAGCATGCTGGATTTTAGATCAGTGACATTTTTGTTATGTTCTTGCACAAGACACTTTTACTTTCAAATTGCCTCTCTCCATCAAGAGTATAATGTGAACTGGCAAATTTACTGCTGTTCACCAGGAAGTGCTATACATGTGTCATGTTAATTCTCTCCTTAGGTCCTAAAACTGTATGCATGGGAAACATCTTTCATGAAAATGGTCTCCAAACTGCGCAAAAGGGAATTGCGATTCTTAAGAAATGGTGCTTACCTTACTGCGTCATTTATGTTTACCTTCACATGTGCACCGTTTCTGGTAAGTAAAAAGCTAGTTATAAACTAACATGAGGAAATCATAATGGTGAAAAAGTAAAAATGGAAATGTTTTTAGAAAGTGGTGTGCATTGCCATTTATGGCAAAAGAGGCAGCAATAAGTAAAAGGGAGGGAGATGGAATTGTTTCATTATAACATTCAAGTTCCAGACTGCCATACACATGTATACTGAGGATTTTTTTATTTTTTTTTTATTACAAATCTTTGATCAGCAACATTTAATACAGCATCCCTTACAGTACAGAAAACATATACTGAGGATATTCACGCACGCAGGAATGACATTGTAGAATAAAAGCAAAAGTCGGTAACTTTGGGACTAAATCTTCTATCTGTCCACAATAGCAAAGTGTCCGTGAGGCAACAGTTGACTGCATACTGAAAATCTTATTGCCATATTTTTCTCCTGACATTCATTTCATGTTAAAGTGCACATTAAGACTAGCTGACAATTATCTTGAATGGTATTAAAGGGACAGTGTCACAGAGTTTTGAACAGCCAAAAATACATCTGTGTCATACGAAACCTTAAAACAATGGTACATTTTTGTTAAAGGAGAAGTTCACTCCAGAATGGCCATTTATTTTCTTTACGCCAATAAAAAGTTTCTACAAAAATATGTTATTCACCAAAATTTCAGCTCCCAACGAGCGCTAAATCCCTACGAAATCTTTCTCTAAAGTAGCCCAAAATTCGACAACTGAACGCCGCCATCTTGGAGCTAGTAATGTATGCGTGACGTCAAAGAGTTCAGCCTGAAGTTTAGCGGGAAAATTTAAATACTCGAAACTCCATGTTTCTCAAACAGAGCTTCAAGAGATGCAAAAAAACCTTTCACCTTTCTTTCCTTTCAGACAGGCATTTTGACAAACAAAAGCCACTTCAAAGAAACAAGGAGTTTGAAGTATTTAAATTTTCCCGCTAAACTTCAGGCTGAACTCTTTGACGTCACGCATACATTACTAGCTCCAAGATGGCGGCGTTCAGTTGTCGAATTTTGGGCTACTTTAGAGAAAGGTTTCGTAGGGATTTAGCGCTCGTTGGAAGCTGAAATTTTGGTGAATAACATATTTTTGTATAACCTTTTTATTGGCGTAAAGAAAATAAATGGCCATTCTGGAGTGAACTTCTCCTTTAACAATTGCTATAATTATTAGAGAACTGAAAGTGCCAACAAGTGTCTTTGACTGCAGATGGCTTGGATGGAAATGGATTACAACTTGAAAAATTGGGCTAAACTTTTCAAGTTGTTTCTGTGTTAACTCTGTGTTATTTGCTATCACAGGTGTCATTAGCTACCTTCGCCATCTATGTACTGACTGGCAATGAACTGACGGCCTCCAAAGCGTTTGTTGCAATTTCACTCTTCAATATTCTACGCTTTCCACTTGTCATGCTCCCAAATGTGATAATTAGTCTGATCCAGGTAATGAATCCTTAATAGTAAAATTTATAATATCTAGCATCAAATGCTTGCAAAATTAAAGTTTATGTAGTTGTGTGCACAAATTGCAGGCCTATACATGTACTCTACAAGGTATGAACTCTTGTGGCATCAGTTATGCAATGTAATGCATGCAGAGAGCACATGATGCAACCACAAGTTTATGCTTGTGACCTTTTCAGTGGTTGGGATTCATTTATTTGATTTGCCTGAGGATGGTTCTGATGTACGTGTAACCCTTTGCATTCATTTGCAGGCCTATACTAATACAAAATACCTTTCTAACAACATAGACACTCAATGCATGCAGAGAGTACACACATTGCAGGAGTACAATCGTACAAAGTAATGTCTAACATCACATGCACTCCCTGCATACAGAGATCAGCTCATTAGGTGGATATGCCCAACATGTTTACATCCTTGTTGCCACCTAATTCATACTGTGATAATTCATTTAGGAGGCTGTGCAATTTGCCGCATGCACCTGAGTGCACGAGTATGTACGAACAGAGCAATAATTGAAACCCCCCAAATGAATCATCACATGATCTGAAGTGGGTGGCAACAGGGATGCATGCAGTGGCAGATCCAGATAATTCTGGCAGATCAAAGAAACTGTGCTATTTCGGAAAAAATAAGGGGATGGGGGGGGGGGGGGGGGGGCATCCCCTGGATCTGCCACTGGCGTGTACACAGTTTGCTGAATCTGGCTATGCATCTAGATGTTTACATAGCTGTACCTTTTGGACACATTGCATGATTATATGATTATACAAAATTATATGATTATACAAAATTTAGGGGTGCGGTGCAAACATAGAGCACAATGCATACAGATGACTATGTAGCTGTGGCACCAGAAAAATTATTATCAATTTTATTTTGTTGGTGTTTCGTTGGGACTACAGTGTAACCATTTCCTTGTGGATTTGGTTAAGGTATCCCAATATACTGTATTCATATTCTTGGTATTGCACTGGAACTAGCATGCAATGGACGCTAATGTGGGGGATTGACAACTGATTGACAACTGCCAGGCCAATGTCTAATGGAATCAAATCTTTCAATATTTACTTGTGGTTGGTTGAGGTTTTCCTTGCCTAATCGGGAAACATTAAAGGAAGTTTTGAAACCCTTGGAAAAGTTGGTTTGCAAGCTAGGAAATGGATGCACCAAATTCAATATATTATTGTTTAAATTGAGTTTGATGCCATTCAAGAAAGGTTTTGTCAATCAAGTAAACTGACAAACTGAATGGCAAATTTAACTTTAAAAGAGCATTTTGCAAAGGAACCTGGAATTAAGTTGGGAAAGAAACAATATTAACAGTTGGGAAAGAAACTACAACAGTTTGCACTGTTCAAGGGTTTTGTTCAAAACATAGTAATTGGTTACAGGTTACCAAAGTGTCAAAATATCTTAATCTTTCCTGCCTGTTAGGCCCGAGTGTCTCTGACACGTTTGACAGAGTTTCTCAGTCTAGAGGAACTTGATTCAGATAATGTGGAGATGACCATGCCAGATCACAGTGAGTCTTTAACAATTAAATAATAATAATAATACATGTATAATAAATAAAATAATTAAAATTGTTTGGAATTTACAGTGGCATATCCACAGTCAAAAGTGGTTTTTCATCCACTGCTTTCAGGATTGAATTGGAAAACCTGGAGAACCCAGAGAAAAACCCTTGTAGCAAGGATGAGAATCAACAACAAACTCAACCCACATTTGATGCTGGAATCAAACCTGCTCTCGCCACTGTGCCAATTATTTTGAATGTGCTGGTAGAGACTTCTGGGAATGAGCATTGGTGGACGTCCGGACATATTCCATAGAGCTCAGACCCTCAACTCATATATCTTCCTTGCATATCAAATTTACTTTGCCAAATTCTGTATTTCTTGTTTATCTCACGATAGTCCCATGTTTGTAAGGGAAATAAGAAGAGAAAGAAAAGATCTAGCATCATGACATGGTTAATTAGTTCGTAGAATTGATCATTCAAGCCTAGTTAGGAGTTCACAATTTTGGGTGAGACACTTTTATGACTTTTCTCCACCCAAGAGTATACAGTGTTAACTGTAATTGTGGGTACTATACTGACAAATTGCTGGACAATCCGACAAAACTACTTGCCATCAGCAGTGTACTAGTTGTCAAGAATCTCATCTGGGAGGGGTTACGGTAAGCAAAACTCCCAGTTCTTCACAGAAATCAATAGTTAAGAGCTCCAGCTGATTGAGCCATCTGGCCTTTCAGTCTCATGAATTCAGTGGAACGGACCTTAACCTTGAACTGTTCAATTAAATAACAACAATTTCCTTTACCAATTAATTTGTAGTCAGTAAACAAGCCATTCATATTGAGAATGGAGCATTCAGCTGGGACACAAATGGCAAACCTACGTTGACAGAGTAAGTTTTCTTCAATTCTTTGTTTCCCTATAAAGTGACTCACCTTGTTGATTTGACTGTTGCTTTATTGCCGTTGCTTTTTTGTGTTTTACTGCAGTATCAACATAAATATTCCAAGTGGTTCACTGGTTGCAGTTGTTGGTCAGGTTGGATGTGGAAAATCTACTCTGCTTTCTGCTCTTCTTGGGGAAACTGAAAAACTAGATGGAAAGGTTTATGTTAAGGTGCGTGTAAATCTTAACCTTATAGAGAAAGTGAATGACAACATGTTAGGCATTAGTTTCTACTCTAAAGAAACTGCACGTTTTGTAGTCTCCTTCGCAGCCGTTTTTAGTGTCGTCACGCAACTCTCCTCTCCAGCGTTGCGTGATGACACTAAAAACGGCTGCGAGGCAGACTACACGTTTTGCTACTTTGGCAGGTAAAACTGAAGAAAACCCTTATAATAAGGAACATGTTTCTCAATTAAGGGCAAAATTGTCTTGTATACAAATTTAGTCTATCACTCATTAATAGACATCAGTCGTGTTCTTTTGGAAATCCACAAATGTGATTGGTTCTCCCATTGTTGTCTACCGTAAATGATCTAATAAATGCCTGGGGCAATCGCATTAAATAGATATGAGGCATTAATTAGAGAGAGGCATTTATTTGACTTTAATGTCAAAAAATCAGATAAGACACAGATTGTTTGCGGAGTTGGTAGAGAACAGCCATTTGTGAGTAGGAGACTAATCCAATTTGTGCAGATGTTGTTAATAGTTTGATAATCAATGTCATCATCGGGACCAACCATGTTGGCATTGTTGACCCCTTTGATGGTTGAGGCGGTTCTTGGGGGTGGGGGATGTCTATTAGACACGGGATGTTTATAAGAGGGGAGTGTTTAATACAACCTTTGTACATCAAGGGGGGCGATCTATACAAGGCGTTTATTTGATGGTTGGCATTTATTAGATCATTTACGGTATTCCACGATAGAACATGACTGCCTGCACCCTCCTCTTGAGCATGAATCACCTTTATTTTGTTTGTTCAGGGCTCTGTAGCTTATGTACCTCAGCAAGCCTGGATTCAGAATGCTACACTGAGGGAGAACATTTTGTTTGGAAGGACATTTGATTCCAAGCGTTATGCCAAAGCAATTTACACCTGCGCACTTCAAACAGATCTTGATATCTTGCCTGGAGGAGATCTAACAGAGATCGGTGAAAAGGTATCTTGAGTAAAATGCTGTTTAGTGATATAAGGTAGAATTTGATGTAATACATGTAAAGATATTTGTTGTTGTTGTCGCGACTGAACGTGTCAGCAGAGCATGGGACAGCGAATAAAATCTGAGTTCTCAAAGGGAATGGAACTGTTCTCAAGCTCATTAATAATTCATCAAGTTAAAACAAAGGAAATCAGAACTGTGACGGTGGTTTGGATATGTGATATTAATTAGCACATATTTTATGGAGATCTATCACGCAATCAAGTGAGTGTTTCATCGCATTTTCAAACAATGAAAAGAGAGATGAAAATGTGACACACAACAGAGTATTTCTGACCAACCTCGAGGTTTTTGAAAATGTGATGAAACACCCTCTCAAGTGTTTGATATATCTTCTCTTTGGAAACGAAGATTTTAGAAAACAGAGAATTAAAGTCATAAAATTCATACTAACTTAGATCGCATATCCAAAGCACTGTCATGGTTTTGATTTCTTCGTTATGTTAACTTGATAAATTTGTCAATGACTTTGAGAAATCTTAGATAACCCTCCACACACCAGACAATCTCTTACCACCAAACTACCAGTATTATATTATGTGAAACGCATCCTTCATACTGCTAGGATCAGCAATGTCGAAAATGTCTGTGTGGAGATAGAGAAATAAAGCCCTATAAATGAAATGAAAGAGGTGTAATTTTCTGTTTTCAGGCCCGTTGGGCAGAAAAGAAATATTTTATTGATTTCCGTTGTGTGCTAAAAGTTTATACTGCTTTCTGTAGGGTATAAACCTTAGTGGTGGACAAAAGCAGCGAGTGAGCTTAGCTCGTGCTGTGTATTTTAATGCTGATGTCTACTTGTTGGATGATCCACTGAGTGCTGTCGATTCACATGTGGGAAAACACATATTTGATAAAGTCATAGGACCAAGAGGAAAGCTTAGAAAGAAGGCAAGTCTGTGCAAGGATACAGCAGTTTCTTTTCTAGAGTAATTATAAAAGTTGTATTTTATACTGGGAGATTGTAATATAATATATTACAGAGGTATAGCTTACATGTAAATGTATCAATTTTGATACTCTATTCTTAATGTCTTTTTCTGACCATGTATTCTTGTGCTATAAAAGTACTTATCAGTCTAAAACGCCATCCACACTAATACTCCTTTGTTGATGCATTTCATTTATCACCCGCTCTGGTATGATCAAAAATGCCCCTTGTCTTCAATGAAAATATATTCATTTGAAACGCTAGGTTCAGATTGGAGACTTTTGAAATGGGCCCCATCATATCACTGTTTACAGTGAAAGTGCAGGCCCTCAAAAATGCAGCATTTCCCATTGTATCACTGTTAGTCTCCTTCGCAGCCGTTATTTGGGCTCGTCACGCAACGCTCTTGTGTGACGAGCCCAAACAACGGCTGCGAAGGAGACTATATCGCTGTGAACGTTGAGAGAAAACGCATCCACAATAACGCAGGAATGAAAATGCATTGACTTGGCCTAAATAAACTGTCCACAGGTAGTAGTGTTAAGGATTATTTTTCTGTTCCTTTTTTCTTAATTTTCTAAAAGAATTTTTGTAAGAGCGAACCGGAAGTTATGTTACACGTAAGAGCAAATCGGAAGTTATGTTACACGCGCGCGGATATTGACGGTTTCAAAAATAAAAGTCCCCGGATTTTGGGGAGGAGCGCTTACGCCATCGGAAAAATTTTGTGTGGATGTTTCGTCCTTTTTACGGGACTTTCAATGGGAACTCTGGACATTGTTTGGAATTAATTTGGACTGGGAAAATTTAACAACCTAAGGAGAAACAAGTGGGCAGAAATGAATTGTTGTCTCTCGCCCAGTGATCAAGTGTGCACACTGTATGTAATAAGGGGTCCCTGTTATACTGAGAGGACGTGTCCATGGTAACTAGGTCAACCTAGCTAGTATCCACATTGTGAACATTGTAAAGGTAGAAGTGTAATCCATTTTTAAATACTCTATATAATTAACATTTGTTTCAATGGCATTCGTTTCACTAGACGCGTGTTCTTGTGACCCATGGTATTGCCTTTCTTCCTCAAGTCGATCAGATCATTGTTTTACAAGATGGCAGAATATCAGAGGTTTGTTGTTCTTTCTTTTATCATCTACTCCTTTAGACAACATCTTGCAGCTCTCATTTACAGTTGCAACCCATCACCTCATCAATTATTACGTAGAGCAGTCTCTTTCTTTTCCTGGTGTTCACGGGAAAACATGACTGTGATATCACGTTGCAATGAATAAATCAGTGAATGTCAAACCGCATTTGCCAAACTTGCTCTGATTGAGCTGTCAAATTTCAAGTCGTGGTAAAAGTGGAAACCCTTTGTAAGGGCCAAAGAAATTGGGAAGGTCTGAGCTTGGAGTTTTATTCAAAATCTGTTAGCTAATCGTGTTTATATGCACGTTTTTTCTTTACGCGTTGGATAGAACAGGCGGTGTTACACGAAGTAAAGTGCAGCGTTTGCTGGCCTTGTCTTTTAAAGGCACAACTGGCAAGAGAAATTGACCAAAACATTCCTTAATGCAATGTTTGTAGTGGATAACGATGGTAGGGGCGCAATTACAATAAAAGACATTGACAAGTGTGAACTCGTATTCTATTTTCATATTCATATTAATTTCAGGTTGGTACTTACACGGAGCTTATAAAGAACAAGGGCGCCTTTGCAGAGTTTCTGAAAACCTATGCAACAGACGAGCAGGCAAAGCTTGAATATGGTGTGTTTGTTTTACTCTAAAAAATACCAAAGTTCAAATTTAATTTTGTAAAATTGACCGTAGAAGGGTTCCGTCCAGGCGGGCAGCGTGGCCTAGAGGTTAGGGCGCTGGACTTGTAATCCAGAGGTCCTGGGGTCAAATCCTCCTCCCCGCCCTAGATGGATTTGTGTTTGGTGATCCCGAATTCAACTCATACACGCTTTGTAAATAGCCAGCTGGTCAGCCTCCTACCAGTTGGGATTTTTAACAAATTTCGGTTCAACTTGTAATGATATTTGTTTGCTTATTATTTTACAGTATCCCCAATAAGCGCAACAGTGCTAAAAACTCTTACACTTCAATAAAGTGATTTTTTTTTAAATTAGGAAGAGCAAATGTGATGTCTAAAAGCCAGTTATAATTCCCTCGGTTGTAATCCCTCCCATTTGTAGACCCATCTTGATTTCTGCTAACGGAATTATATATACATGGATTTATGAAAACCAGGTCAAACAACTGAGTCTCCTCGGTCTCTTTGGCCATGTACCTTGGGACCTTAGTAAGCTTTAAACAGGGCCGAGAAACGAAAAAAAAATGCTCAACAGCGCGAAAGGGTTAATAAGTCAAAGGAGAAGAGAAAAAAAAATGACATTTCCTTTAGTTTTTATATCGTCTACTTTGGACAAAAGCGCTGAAAATAACGTTGACCCCTTTTTCAAAAATTTAGACATATATATTTTGCTTATAAGCCCTTTCCATTTCAACTTTTCTATGCTTACTTGCCAACGACATCACATGTATATGAAATAAAAATACCGAATAAGTTTGCAAGTGGGGTGCATGTCAAACTTTTGATCAGAGACTCGTTTTTTTTTTTTTTCACTTAGAGTATATACATCCCTCATGTCCCTCATCAGATGACAGATTCTTTTTTTATTTACTTGATCGAATCTATGCGGGATGATGATCTGAACATTGCGGAAAAAATCAAAATCGTTGTTTTTACCGTGTTTTGTTTGTTTGTTTATTTGTTTATTTTCGTTAACAGCTGAGGATCCGACGCCAGAAGGAGTAATGGAAGACATTGATGATATCGATGGTCGCTGGAGTGGAAGGCAGAGCATGGAGCGACTGGACAGCCATCTTGATGTACCTCGTAGAAAACGAGCTGATAGCATATCGATTATAACTGTAGATACTGCAGACCTTGATTGCCAGTTCACAAGACCGGATCAAGAATTGGCTGACAAGATGATCGAAGAGGAGAAATCCAAAACTGGACAGGTAATTATATAGCGTTGGCATTAATCCGAGCACTGATTTTTTTTCTGGATATTTTCCTTTCCCTCCCTTTTAATCAGTGCTGTTTGGGTCCGAATGTGAACGCTACTACATTTGAAGGCCTTAAAAACGACCTTGAGTAAGGGGAGAGGGAAAAAACAATTTTTCAGGGTAGTTTGGGATTCTTACAAAAGCTACAATCCCAAACAAAAGTAGTTGGAACACTTCATGTGGATCACAAAAACCCCTCCCCCACAACAATGTTTGTGAACTAAAAGACGAAAAAAAATCCCTAATTTTCAATATTGTAAGTTGGGAGGAAGGGGAGATCTTGTACAGTGTCCCAACACTTTTTTTTTTTGTCTGAGATTGTAGGTATGTGCTCACAGGTTTTGCCCAGTGTATTAAAGGGGCAGTCTCACCAAGTTTTAGTGCTACTTGAAAATCCAATGAATGTGTTGGTATAATTGGAACTCCACTAATAATTGCCTGGCGTTGCTAAAATGCACTGCACTAGTCACAAAAGTTGTTTAAAACTGGAGTGGCTACGGACAGGTAGGAAAGAAGTGGTCTAAAACTTGAAAATGTCGGGCCGATGTTTTCAATTTTGACAGCGTTACTTGGAGGAAAATCACTAAAAAAATCATTGATTATGGTTTGTTCACATCTTATAGACTGCGGTTATGCTTTTTTTGCCGTTTAAAGGTTTTTTGTTAATCATTGAGTGTACCTTTATAATTCTAGCATAGTTCACACAGAAACTTAAAAGACCTCTCGTGATACTGCCCCTTTAAAAACTATAAGAAACCCTGTTTAATTTCTCGTTTGGTAGGAATGCGGTTTTCACCCACTTGGTGGGCAAAGTTATATGAGCTGTTTGCCCGTTGTCCTTATATTCACAATTTCGAAAAAGCTCGAAATCCCTTTTAATTTGTGTTCATAACGTGCTTTTTTTCAGGTTAAACTGTCAGTGTTTTTGGAATACGCCAAGTCCTTCTCTGTCCCGCTCTCCTTTTGTGTCATATTGTTCATAATCATCGCCGAAGCCTCTTCCGTGTCGTCAGGAATCTGGCTCGCCAGGTGGAGTTCCACAGATGTGGCTTCAGATGAAGAGCGCGATCTGTATATTGGTGTCTATGGAGCCCTGGGCTTCTCACAAGCTCTCTTTGTGCTCTTCTCGTCCTTGGCCATGGCGGCCGGATCAAAAATTGCATCGCGACACCTCCATCAAAGAATGCTGGTCAACATCATGCATTCTTCCATGTCATTCTTTGAGACCACCCCCCAAGGGAGGATCATGAACCGCTTTTCCAAGGATATCAGCGGCATTGATGACATGGTGCCCAGAAGTTTGACCTCGTTTCTCAGAACCTTTTGTACGGTCATTGGCACATTCTTTGCGATTAGTTTTGCTACACCCATCTTTCTGGTAGTGATCGTTCCCTTGGGAGCCTTGTATTTTTTCATACAGGTATGGTACAACTTCGTGTGAGTTTTCCCCTTGGTCAATTCTTGAAATTTTTTCCAGTGGAGCGTATTCACATGACGTCACGGCAGCCATATTGGTGTTTCAAGCCATTCCACCGGGAATTATAGTCTATTGTTATTGAAAAATCGTCTTTTGTTTTAGCAAACCAATATGGCCGCGGGTCACGTGAGTGAATACGCTTTATTCCTTCAACAACTTGTGAACAGCTTGTGAAGTGAGTTTTTTGTTGTTTCTTTCTTTTCGTTTTCAGAGAATTTATGTGGCAAGCTCGCGTCAACTCAAGCGTATCGAATCTGTCAGCCGCTCACCAATATACAACAATTTCCTGGAGACAATCAATGGCACGACCACCATCCGGGCATTTGCTCAACAGCAACGCTTCATTAGTGGAAACTATTTCTTAGTGGATGAAAACCAAGTGGCTTACTATCCTTCAATGTCGGCAAACAGGTAAGAAGTAAACTGTAAAACCCGAGCCAAACGAGGATGATAGTTGATGAGAGTTGACTATCATGAGAGTTTTCGTCAACTCTCACATCAACTGGCCAAACAAGAAAGAGAGTCGTCGAGAGTTCGTCAAGAGTGACTACAAACGAGAGAAAACTCTCATCGACTATTGTGAAAAATTTGAGCACGCTCAAAGTCGATGAGAGGGCATGAGAGTTTCAGGCCAAACAAGGGCGAGAGTTTGAGCTTTCATTGACTCTCATCCTCGTTTGGCCTGGGCTTAAGACCCTGTAGTTAGGAATCTCCTTCGCCAATGTTATTTTGGGTCGTGACGCAGTGTGGGTGTACGATGCCTACATATGGTCAGGAAGTACGTTCATGTGACAGCTATCTGCATGACGGATATTTAACAATTAGTATCACCCACCTAGTGGACTAACACAAATCCTGCATTTTGATTGGCTACGCTACTAGAGGACTATTACTCGAGTAGCGAAATTCGTGACGCTTTCATTCGTTTTATTCCCAAATAACTCTCTCTTCAACTTGCATTTGCTAACTTTATTATTGCTTTTTCTGTCCGACTAGTTGGGTGATACTAAAACAATTAGACCCTTCGCCCTCAAGGGCCACGGGTCAATAGCCCACTCGGCTTCGCCTCATGGGCTATTGACCCGTAGCCCTTGCGGGCTACGGGTCTAATTGTTAATTATCCTGCGAAATTGCCTGGAACGTAAACGGAGAAGCCGTAAGCCGAGTTGGCTAAAATCAGACGATATCTCGCAAGATTGAGCAGAATAATTATGTTGAGTATTATTCAATAAATTTTCAACGAAAAATATTTTACGTCCAAAAATACTGTGGTTGTGCAGCGCTTTTCAAGATATAGGACCATCGCGGCAACGTACGTATATCGCAGGATATCTGTAATGTGCGGATGACGGATAACAATGACATTCTTACCACATTTAGAGCATCGTGACAATTTAAGTTTAAACATTTTAAGTTGTTATGTGGTATCTAACCAGACTGCTATGTTTTTTTTTTCAGATGGCTCGCTGTTCACCTCGAGTTTGTTGGCAACTTGATCATATTTTTTGCTGCTTTGTTTGCTGTTGTTAACCGCGATACGTTACAGAGTGGACTCGTTGGTTTGTCCATCACGTACGCTCTTCAGGTACGATCTGGTAGCCATCAATACTCGGTTTTAAAGAAACTTCACCAGAAAGCCATGTTCTTTTAAAGTTACCCGTACAGTCAAATAGACTTGTAACTTTTTTTGCTTTTTCGTCACCAAGGTAACCTCAACGCTTAACTGGATGGTGAGGATGAGCAGCGAGCTGGAGACGAACATTGTATCAGTGGAGCGAGTGAAGGAATATTCCGAAACACCCAGAGAGGTACATGTATAGTTGCGTGGACTATGAAACGCTTAGAGCTTTATGAATAATTGTTTTTATTCTTTTGATCCTATGTTGGGAATAAGCGAGCCTTAAAGCAAGTAGCGGGGTGGCGCAACCCCACGGGGCCGTAGGATAAGTAGGCAAAAATCGGACAATATTCCTCACGATTTAACAGGATAATCGTTTTACCACTCAATAAATTTTCAACGAATCACGTTTTTGCATCTTCCAAGCTCAAATAACAGGCAAATAAAAGACAAACTGGTTTTTACACACTATAACGTGCCATAAGTTGCTTGTCCAAGCCGTCGGATTGTTCCCGACCACGTTTGAGGTTGGAAGTTAGCCTGTGGAGCCTGTGCACAGGCCAGAGCTCTGCTCGAGGATGAAGCTAAAGGAAAGCGGGAAGAAGCAGGAAAATAATCGCGTTCTTCTCTTCCTCAGGCCACGCCCGACTCACCTCGCTCGCCGATTTCGTTTCTTCCCCCTCTGGGTAGCCTATTCGCTGGCCAGTTTAGAGACTTTTGGTTATCATTGTTGATCATTTTCGCCGCCGGAGACCCAAGCCGCTTTTTGGTCAGTACCAGGAATAGCGACTTACTGCCGGTTGTTTACGGTTTTTGAAAATGTGCAGAGTGCTGAATTTTGATTGTAAGCCAATCAGACTGTCAAATTGGAGCCAACCAGAACTCCAAAAGTCATTTTTCTTGTTGTTGACCAACGTGGCGTCAGATACGTGAATGTCTGTTCTCAATGCACAGCAACCACACAAACTATTTTCTACTGGTGTTTACGTTAAGCAAACAACGCATTTTTTTCTAGGCTGAGTGGATCATCCCTGACAATCGTCCCCCAGATGAGTGGCCTGATGCGGGGAACATTTTAATAGAAGAGTTTGACTTGAAATACAGAGAAGGATTACCTCTTGTACTGAAAAATATCAACTGTGATATTAAACCAGGGGAAAAGGTACATTCATAAGATTTAGATCTTGCAAACAGCTTAGCAAAGATCTTACCAAAAATGCTTGAAAATTCTTGGCAAGAATCTTGAGAATCCTTATGGGTCCTTGTAGATCATGATCTTTGAGGAATTTTTGTTAAAGATCCTCAAACATCTGCAAAATGAAAATTCTTGAGATTTCCACCAGGATGTTAAAAAAGGTGAATGAAATTTTAACAACTCAGTTTACAGTATATTGTACAGTCAAATAGGGTGCTGTTTACTCGTAGTGCATCGTAGCCATTTTCACCCTGTCACGTCACGCAACGCTTTTACCCAAACGCTTCCCGTGGCGAGAAGTATTGCATGTTGCGTGACGACAAAGAACGGCTGTGGTGACTGCTATTAATGTCTCCATGTTTTCAGGTTGGCATCGTGGGTCGTACAGGAGCTGGAAAGTCAACGCTTACCTTAGCTTTGTTTCGTATTCTTGAGAGAGCTGGTGGACGAATTATCGTTGATGGTGTTGATATCGCTAAGATTGGACTCCAGGATCTGCGCTCACGACTCACTATCATTCCACAGGTAATGAAAGAGATACTAAGTACAGGTACGTATAGCGTGCACATAAGACGAACACCTGTTGGTGGTCCCGCCCCTGTCGTTTTTCAGTCATTTTACTGTAACTAAACTCCCTTTAAGATGGACACTTCTCAAAGACGGACAGTTCCCGGCAGTGCCCGTCAAAGGGAGAGTTGACTGTTGGTGTGCGACAAATGCAGACCGCAGTCCAGCAGTCTTTTAGTGGATATCGTGTTACCATTACAATTATTAAGACCTAACCGTATACAGGCTTACCAGAGCGTTTTCAGGCCAACTGGAACGTTATTCAAGTTAACCAGAGCGCTAAGAATATATATATTTTTTCGTTCACTAAAAGGGTGAATTGAAAGGGCGTAATTCCCTGATCCTTTGTGTTTATTTTACTCTGTAGGATCCGGTACTGTTCTCCGGGACCCTCCGTGTCAATTTGGATCCGTTTGACAGTCATACAGACGAGGAGCTGTGGAAGATTCTTGAAATGAGTCACTTAAAGAACTTTGTATCGGGGCTGGAAGAAGGTCTTTTATACCCCGTCAGTGAAGGAGGAGAAAATTTAAGGTATTTTGCTTTCTTTTTATTATGGAGGAAAGCAGATTTTTATTAAAATTGCTTTGTCAGAAGGGTTAGGTCAGGGCTGGCATCACTACACCGACGTCCCCTGCTCAAAAGCCTCACTCGGGGCAATCGCATTTCACTCCTCCATGTCTGAGATTAAACGGAAAAAATTCCATACTGATACTTAACAGAGATCCAAGTAACTAAATGGTGATTACACTCAGTTATGAGTTTTCGCGTGCAAGTAAGAAGTAGCCCCAGACACGACGGGATTAGAGCGACTTTCGTCTGTGTCGTAAAACCAACACCAAAATAATTACTCTGATCAATCACATTGGACACAGACAATCCTGCAGTGAACTAGTCAAAACTCGATGAAAATACATGTAGCCTGCATGAAGCGATAAGAAACGGTGGTGGAATTGAGAGAAGAGTCCAGGAGAGCTGTAAAAGCTTGTAGTAGGTTATTCTGCGAGCAGACTCGCAATGAAAGTGACAATGGAAATCTTTCTCTTGCCTCTTTTTTTCGTCCCATCCTCGAGCGGGGAGTCTGTTGACAGGCTAGTACTAAGTCTCTTGCACTAACTAATTAAAATCTTTATTTGATTCTCACCACAGTGTTGGTCAGCGGCAGTTGGTATGTTTGGCGCGTGCGCTGCTCCGCAGAAGTAAGATCCTGGTACTCGACGAAGCCACGGCCGCGGTGGACCTGGAAACTGATGAACTCATTCAACAAACTATTCGACGTGAGTTCGCTGACCGCACAGTGTTCACCATCGCTCATAGGCTCAATACCATTATGGATTACACCAGGTTAGAATTTTTATGTTGTTTTAATTGTGGCTCCTTTCGTTTTATTTGATAGTTGTACCCAGTGATATTTCTTAATCCTCCTTTGAAACTTTAGAGAAAGGAGAAATCGTCACCATTTTGTAGATGACGTCAAGCCGCTGCACACTAATGGCTGATAGTGTTCGTTACCTCAGCCAATCATATTGCAGCATTAGCATTTCAATACTAGTAGATTTCTGCTAATGACTGGCAGAGGCTGCGACCTCGTTTTTAGTTGGCGTCTTTCACGAAGCCATGGATGTCATTCGTCAGTTATGGTGGATCATGTGAACAAGAATAATTGAGATCATTTTCAATCCTCCCTGGACCTTTCCCTGAAGAGATTCCCGAAAACGAACGATTTTATTGAATAACTCAATGTTTTGGATTCGTTGTATTTTTTTCTTTCAGGATCATGGTGCTTGACAAAGGTTTTATGGTGGAGTTTGACACACCGCAAGCACTGCTGGCTCAACAAGGAATCTTTTACGGCATGGCTCGTGACGCAGGGCTGGCTTGAAAAGCTGGACACGTCGTGATGATAACATGGAGGGACACAGATCGGGTCAAAACGGGTCGGACAATGTCAACATCAGCAGTGGAAATTGGTTTTTATTATCGCATGTATCAACTGCATGGTGCATATTATACTTGGATTTTTACTGTCTCACGATGACCCGAGGAACGGTTTTAAGAATCATACTAAGCGTCGGTTTGTAACCTTGCAAACGTGTTTTGGGTGGTTTGTGTGTCGTGTGGCAATAGTGAAGTGTCTGGAAGTTAACTCTGGACACTTGCTAACTTGCAAACAGTCGGGAAGAACATGGGTGCGTCTTATTGGCCCCCACATGGGAAGTGTCCCCTTGCCCCATCCTAAAGTAATGGTTCAACTGTGCCGGTGCTGTTGCAAGTAAATCTGTCAGTTCTGTTGAGAATATAGCAGGATGTATGGTATTTAGCCAGCTGACAAGATACCTAGTCTTGTTTTTATTCATGTGCGCTTGATTTCTCACTCCCGAATGTTATATCTGGGTGTCGTTCAAATTATGGTCCGTACCATTTGATCACGTGGCAGGATATAACGGAATTTATCATCCAATTCTACTCAGTAGAGTACAAATATCTCGCGATATTTGTACTCCAGAAGACCGCAGTGGCGGCTCCAGACCTTCAGCTAAGGAGGGGGGCCGCTTGACTATGAATGTTGAATTCTGCGAAGGTAATTCCTGCACTTCAAAGAAAATGCACTATTTCCGAAAAAATAAGGTGGGGGCCCGGGCCCCTCCCCTGGATCCGCCACTGAACCGGT
Source organism: Meandrina meandrites (assembly GCA_963693305.1). NCBI lineage: Eukaryota > Metazoa > Cnidaria > Anthozoa > Scleractinia > Meandrinidae > Meandrina > Meandrina meandrites. Next base: position 24,674,527 of record OY855911.1, on the reverse strand, counting down.
TTAACAGGTTATGTGTAGTCCTCTTAGTTCTCGTCAGTGCGTGCAACGTAAAAAAAACATGTTTCAAAAATTCCATTCAGGAAAGAAACATGTTGCATAATAATCTTTTTATTAGACATTTTAGTGTGTAGTATCGCTGTACATATTTACTCGTCATATGTATTTTGACTCGCCCTACGGGCTCGACAAAATATGATATATGTATACCACTAGTGATAGCGTGACTTCAAGGGACACTGTCATGCCTGAAGTATAATGTTTTATAAGAATGGCCTGAAGCTTGCTATAATTGCGGTTTATTGTCATGCAGTAGGAAAACAAAAATGCTAATAGTGGTAAAAGGGGAAAAGGTGACTTATAAAAGGTTCAAAATTTCACCAGAATGGCAGCTTTGTTTTCTGAACATCGTGTTCCAAAAAGCAAGCGCAATGCAATCAATCAATAATCAATCAATCCACTTCCAATCCACTTCCATCCTTGCAATCCTCTACTTCTTTCTCAAAATAACCGTTTTATCTTGTTTAGTGGGATCTTTTTATCAAATTTATTCGTGTATTTAGTGGCATTTGGCAATATACTGAGGAAATAAGAAAATAGAAATTTATATGATCAGTCGTGATAGTGTCCCTTTAAACATTCGCATTTTTATCTTGTGCCGGTGAACTTTGTGCAACTTGTCTTGCAGTAAAATTGTTTCAAGTTGCACACCATACATATCGCATTTAGTAATAAAATACCCGATTCATTTTCACCTTAGTTATTAATTAGCCCTACTCGTGTAATTGTAGGTATGTAGTTTTTTTCGAAACCTTGAACTTGACAAATACGTAACTCTATAAGAGAACTGAAGCAATGACATCCTTCTGAAATTTGCCTTCATTTTAACTTATTTTAAAGGGCACTTTGCAAACTATGTTATGATTTTCAGTTTTTGTGTCTGGCCGATTATTTATACTTAAACCATAATTTCTCTCGCAAAACATTGTTCTTGAGGGCAAAAAACACTTAATTCAACCCAAGCAAAGAAAAAAAGGCAAAGTATATATTATCAGTGAACAGTCTATATAATATCCATTACGTCACATTACGTCATTTATGAAAGTTCTTTATTATACAGGGTACAACTAGTTATAATGCTACCTATTTTCTGAAATAAAGAATTGCTTAATAATGAAGTGTCACATTGTGTCTTCAACACTCATCTCCGTTTTTTGTACTAGCCTGCGTAGCAAGCGTTCCCGCTTGTTGTACGCGCGAAAATTGAGGAAGGATCTAGAAAGAAAACTTTTCAAGACGCTCCTTTCGTACGGGAACGCTTACTTCTCTCCTTTTTCATGGTAAAGGAGTTAACGCAAAGAGATGATAGCGCAGTCCTAATTGCAGGAAGATGTGCCTGTTGCTTTCCGTGATTTTACTTTTGCGATCATTTTCGCGAAGTTAGTAGTATCCCAGGTACGACACTCCGTGAGCAAACTTCGTTCTTCATTCCCCCCCCCCCCCCCCCCCCCCCCTTCAACCCCTGCCCACATACTTTAGTAGGTACATTTTGTGCCGGACCACGTACATGTAGACCACCATTCCCTGGGGGATCTTCCACGTTTCTTTGGCGGTAGGGGTTGGTGGGGGGGAGGAGGGGGGGGGGGGGGGGGTTGGAGAGGACGCTGGGAAGGCTTCAATAAAAAATGCTGCTTGTGTACGTAGAAGCTGGCGACAGCCCTAATCAGCCAAAAATAAAAATAAAAATACAGTCCAGAACTAATTTTAAACAGTCTTAAACGAAAACTTAAAACTTGAGAAAGGGCCAACGGACAAAGCAAAGGACCCGGATCCTGGTGGATCTGATCAGCAAAATTTGGGATACAAAAAACTGAAAAACAGAAAGGTTGACCGTACGGTTGGATTGAACTATATATATATTTTCCAATATTTCGTCAGGCACGGCCTGACTTCTTCAGGGAATGAACAACTGAAGAAAAAACGTTACAATTTAAACAACCAAGACGATAGGTAACCTTATTACCTATTGTCTTGGTTGTTTAAATTGTAACGTTTTTTCTTCAGTTGTTCATTCCCTGAAGAAGTCAGGCCGTGCCTGACGAAATATTGGAAAATATATATATGGTTCAATCCAACCGTACGGTCAGCCTTTCTGTTTTTCAGTCTTAAGGTGGCTGGCTACCGTTTCTAACACTTTCCAAGACTTAGATTTCGATCTGTCATTATAACCAATCTTTATCAGTTGATGCTACAATCATGGTGTCAAACAAATGCCCAGTGATTGGTGAACACGTTGTTGTCTTTTTCATTACACAATATGTTACCATAGCAACACTACAACCTGTTAAAAACACCCTTAATTTCAGCTTTAAGTGCTTCTAACTCAAAAACGAGCCCGGTGACCCCAATTTTTTTTTATGAAATTTTGATCAGCAAGACAAGATGAAACTTTTGGCAAAGTTTTAAAAAAATCTGCACATGGGGTTCAGAGCTATCTTAAATTTTCGTAAATTTAAGGTGGCTCTGAACGCCATGTGCAGATTTTTTTAAAACTTTGCAGAAAGCTGCATCTTATACTGTTGATTACATTTCGATAATAAAAAATGGGGGTCACCGGACTTGTTTTCGAGTTATAAGCACTTAAAGCTAAAATTAAGGGTGTTTTTAACAGGTTATACTGTTGCTATGGTAACTTGCAATGTCCAAAAAATGACCATAACTTGTTTACCGGTCATTGGGCATCTGTTTGATACCATAATTGTTGGGTCAACTGAAAAAGACTTTTGGCATTGATCCGTCAAAGTTGAGGTGTTGAAAAATGCAGGAAACTGTTCTGAGCCACCTTAAACGCACGAAGTTTTACGTTAAATTCATCTGTTCTAAGACGCTAATTTCTCTTTTGCACCAAATTAGCAATTCCCAACTTTCCTTGAACTAGCGTAAATTCCGTCGCTCCCTGCTGCCTCGAGTCCCGTTGCGAAAAATGTCGAGTATTTCTTAAAAGTCCCAGTCCCTCCAGACTTGTTTCATGGGAGCGAGGTTGTCGATCGCGTGGCGCGATCGCGTGTTACAAATGGCCGCCAGACGTGATGAGACAGACAAACTTATAAAAGCACAATACGTTCAGGTAGGATTTCTGATATACTGATCTCGAATTTGATATGAAAGCTTGCTGTGCACAGGTATGATGCAAGGTACACTAAGCATACAGTATTTCTGACCAAAATATTCCAAATCTATGCCCAGTTCAGATGCATTATAAATATTACTTAGCCACCGGCCTGACAGCTAGCTGTTTAATGTGGACTTTAATAAGCTTAATATATGTTGTTTTTTTTTTCAGTTGGTTTTAACCCGCACGCTTAATTGTTTTTCACCAATCAATTGTTATATCTGGAAGTCGCACGGATTCAGGTCGTTGCCATTCGTTCGCTGATCATTGACCAACTGGGCAATCAATGATTGCGTGACGTACATACAAGATACAATGTGTGCAGATGCTCTACACGCGTTTTTTATTTGCATGACAATTTATGACAGAGTGCCTGGTACAAGGAACAGAAAATTATTCCATGCAACTTGAAAATAAGAGACCAAATTCTGCGAAGTCAGAGGGGAGGGTCTGCAGGACTTTGCTAGGGGTGTTTATTTTAAAGGGGCATGCATATTGGGAGGAGGAATGGCAAATCAAATCAACACTGCATGCATTTAAATTGTAGCCACACTTGATCAAGGGTCATTACAAAGTGCGAGGCAGTGAGGCATGCAAGCCATTCTAGTTGGCCTATAAAGCACTTCAGTTAGCCTACATTTAGCTTTGGTAGCTTGCAGTTAGCCATTTTATTGGGATAAGGGATTTCTCCCTCGCTGCCTTGTTTCGCATGCATCGCACGCCTCGCTGCCTTGCATATTTGTAAGACTCCTTGATCTTTTTGTTGCCAGTCCTTAACCTACACCTAATTATAACTCATAACTAAATTTTCTCCAATTCTGATTGGTTTAAATTGATCACATGACATGATAGTGTTCATCCGTGTAACACACAGAGAAAAGTTTGAGGTCCTAGGAAGGGATCTGTGACTGGTGGCTTTAGGTGAAACACCTCAGCAGTGGAGAGAAAGAATGAATTCCTAGCATGTGTGGTGAAACTAGCATATTAGCCCTTGAAGCTTTGCTTCACTGGCTAATATTTGTTTTAAGTAAATCAAATTTCTGTGGGACTACTTTCAGCCGATAGTTCCTTAATGGAAACACTCTATTGTTTAAAAAGAGATGAAAGCAACTTCCCCTTGGTCTATATTTATTAAAATATGTATAGTTAAAATATCAATGTAGCTAATTTAGATGTAACATTACGGATCAGGAAAGAGTGAGGTATATGATTTTCATGGTGTATAAATAAGTATTGATAAATGAGTGGCACTGTGGTTTATTTATTATTGACTATAGGCTGTACGGTTGTGATCCATCCAGTAATGGCTGAAGAGAAAAGAAACTTAGTGGTAATAGCAGTCACAGAACATCAACCAAATGAGGAAGATGATCTTGAGACACAGCAAGCTGTTGACACTGCCCCAGATCTCTCAGCGCAGCTGGCTGTAGCACACGGAGAGAAGTTTCAAGTGCTCGGGAAGGATGTGGACTGGTGGCTTTATGTGAAATGCATCAGCAGTGGAGAGAAAGGATACATTCCTAGCACATGTGTGGTGCCACTGAAAGATAATTTAACTAATGAAGAGTAAGTTTAATATCATGGTATTTGCTGATTATTGGTTGTTGATCATGAATAAAAATGAAGATCTTTTGTTTAAAGCTACCTTTTTTATCTAGACAGTGTAACTAAACACTTGCACTAATCTTGTATTGTAGGGGTGGCGAATGGCCTTTCCAAAATGTTGAGTCTCGGCAAATTTACGCCGAGTCTCGGAATCTCGGCGCTTAAAAATAGCGTCTCGGAATCTCGGATTTCTAGAAATATGACGGTCTCGGAGTCTCGGATTTTGAAAATTTGGATCTCGGAGTCTCGGATTTTAAAAATTTGGATCTCGAAATCTCGCCAATGGGACGTTCAATTTTTTATCCGCAAGCTTATCCGAAACGAGAAATTAAGAAATTTAACCCTGTCGGAATCTGCATTTACAATTGTTATGTAAAATATATATAGGAAAACGTAATTTCCACTTTATAGAGGAAATCATGTCATGATAATAGTACATCATTCTATAATGACTCATCAATATATAATTCTTATAATGGCTCATGTTTGGGGCCCATGCATATATACACGAGATGTGAAAGTCGCAAGATGCTGAATAAGTTATGTTTAAATAGCTAAGAATCATACGAGCGCCGTTTTCACTCAGTAGTTCTCAGTAGGTGTTCAGCGAAAACGTAAAATATATTTTTTAGTCCTTTCCACAACAAAAGCTAACAAATGTTTAACAGTCTATCCGTCTGTCAATTATCCTTCTTTCCCAATATTTTCACAGTGTAAGACTGGTATAAGGTTATGAAGTCATTCACCTAAAGCCTGCTTGCATGGTAAAATTACGCTCCAGGAACTGAGCTACTGTGGCTTGTTGCCAGATATAGTCCGAAGTACAACATGAAACATGGCTGAGAAAAATAGCAAGCTCTGTGTTAGCTATCTAGCTCTTTTTAATCATTGGCTTATTCGATATACAAATCGAACAAGACGCTTTGTTCGACGACGTTGTTAAAAGCTACAAGTAGAAGCTAATAGAGTCCGATAAGAAGCTCATAAAGAGATATCTTAATTCCCAGCATATGACGCGTTGGGCGACGGTAATAGTAGCTAATAGTAGCAAGACGATCTTATAACTTAACTTACTTAACTCTTTGCCGGTTCAAAACCCTCTTCTATTTCCTCTTCACTCTCTGCCATTTGCAGTAGTAGCTAGTAGTAGCTAGTAGTCCAAAGCCAAACGTTCGCAGCGGATTTACGCGTGCCAGAAGCCGACTAGATCAGTCTTAGATCAAAAGGCGTGTGAATTCTAAACCAAGCAGAATGTCAGCTAATGTCGAAACATTAGTTTATAAGTAACTAACCTGGCTAATAGGTAGACTATAAGCAGTAATGCGTTACTTAATACGTTTAATATTATATCTCTGACTGGTTGACTAGATAAGTTAATGGTTTTAATACAAAACCAATGTTAGCTATTGTTTTGGGATGAGTGGAAAAATATTTGTTGTGACGCCCACAAAAGCTAGAGCGCTCTTGTAGCTTCCTGTTTCTCGTACTTTCTGATGAAGTGCGTCTCGGGCTGGGATTTTTGGATCACTACGTCTCGGGCTCGGATTTTTGTAGCGCTAAGTCTCGGGCTCGGATTTTACAAACAAATTCAAGTCTCGGGCTCGGATTTTTAAACTAGGGTCTCGGCGTCTCGGCAAGGCTCGGATTTTACCATTCGCCACCCCTTATTGTGTTGTTCCAGAAAATATCCATATCCCTCCCATGTGAAGGGTTTTTGGTTTCAATCACCCCACCCCTCTGGAAATTCCAGTAGAGCCCCATACTTTCCTTTAAAAACTTTGGCTTATAAGACCCCCACCCCCTTGGAATTTCCATTGGTCTTCCATGGGGTGGGTATGGATATTTTCTGGAACTGCACATTGTGACTGTTTATTTGAAGGGAAAAGGAGATACATAAGGGTGCAGATTTGACGGCAGCCCTGATAAATACATCAGTTGATCTAAAATTCTTTCCTGATGCACCAGTGGAAGCAGAAAATAGAGTAAGAATTTTTTGTGTTTTTCTTTCATTTACGAAGCAATCGACTAACAGACCAACCTACTGACTGCCCGCCCAACTGCCTGCATGCTGCCCGGCTGAACAATCAATTGACGAAGCAATCAATCAACTTTAATTGTTTAGTGAGGGTTGCACATGACAGTTTGTGACTGCTAAACCTAATGGCCCTCTGAGATTCTTAATCAAATTGAAATTTAGAAGTGTTATGTTATAGTGGAGGGAGGAAATTAAGCTGGAAAATGGAAAATGGAACAATGGAAAATGGACAAGACTTTTACTATCAGGTCATCTGAAGGATATTTTAAGTGTTAGACTAGTGGCCCATCAGGGTGATGCTAATCTCAGTTTCAATACCAGTAACGTTAAGTAACTCGGAGCATCATTTGCTACTCCCATGGATAGATCATAGGGTTACCCCCAGCACTAAATTCGCTGATCATATACCCATTTATACACCTGGGTATGTGGAGAGAGGCCGATTATGAGAGTAATGAAGATGAACACAACACAGTAACCCTGGCTATCCCAGGGCTTGAACCTGGAGTCCATTACACTTAAGCCATTAGGCCAGTGTGCCTCCTTGTTATTTACAAGGTGAATATTGTAAATTGTTCAATTGTGTCTGTTCTCTTGAATAGAAACCCAGCCCTGAAGATTCTGCAAACATTTTCTCCAGGTTGTCATTTTTCTGGCTCACCAGGTATTTGCATGTTTATTGTTCCATATAATCGGTCTTAAATGACTTATTGGTCTAGTTAAAAGACAAAACTTGTGATTATACATCAAAAACAATTTAGATTATATAATAAAATTGGGTGAGTTACTAATCTAAGATTGTAATCTTTCCAATTTTGTCTGCTTTCTGTACTGTCTTCGCACTGAGATGAGTTACTGTACATATTAATAACAAATGTACTTTTTAGTCTAGTGTTATTGCAGTTCAATTAAAAGTTGATAAAATGAAATCAGCTTTCATTCAAAGATGTTCATAGACGTAATTAGTACTTCTTCTTAACCTTTTATCTAATAAGTTTGTAATTGTAATGTCTTGTAGATACCGGGTATTTATCTTTACCAGAGTTTTTTTTGGAAAACAATTTACTGTTAATGGAAGAAATTCTGTGTATAAATAAATAGTATAGTCTGTCTGTCTGTCTGTCTGTCTGTCTGTTCATAAATGTCATGATTGTGTCCCTTACTCCACTTATGTAATTTTTTTCCAAGCGACTTTCCATTAGGAAGGTAGTGTATGAATTAATGTGGATATTGCTGCATGAATTTTCAGCCCATACAAGTACATTTATCTTCTTTTTGTAGGCTGATTATTACTGGTTTCAAGAGGCCTTTGTTGGACACAGATTTGTGGGCTCTTAATAAAAGCAACAGGTCTTCAACGGTTGTTCCACCATTTATTAAAAAGTGGAAGGAAGTTGAAAATTCTATAAGGTGAAGAACTGTCAAGTTCGTTTTTAATTAGATAATTAATATATAACTAGGAGTAATCATAGACGAGCTCACATGGGAAGAAAGCAAAAACGTGCTCACATGGCCTGCTCACATGTTCGACATGTCCTATCATGTGTCTTGGTGATGATACTCTGTACCTGTTTACTGGCCAAGACATACCCCTGCAAAATTTAAGTGGGGGCCATTTTGGTGTCCTTACAGAAATGTAGAATTTTTCTGCATATAACTGTGCAGAGGACGCCAGCTGTCAAAAACCACAGGTCAAAATTAGGTTTGCATTCTCCTTTGTCGAACGTAGTTAATATTTTATGGAAGAACTCTTTATTAATAGTAATTATAAGACAAATTACTTTACATTGTTGTTACCAGGGTGGAGCTATATAGGGCTTTTTCAATATAAGAATCGAGTCAAGATTGCTTTTTCTCCTCTTGATTGCAGAATGAGTGCTGTTATTGACAAACTGATGTTTCTCTTATTTGATATAGAGGTACAGCAAAAGCACCAACTGTAGAGCCTGTTGACAATGAGACAGCAGAACTAAAGGCAGCTGATGATGAAGAGGAGGAGTTCAAGTTTTCTTCAGAGAATCAGAAAAAAGAGAAGAAACCATCTCTATCAAGAATTATGTTTGGACTCTTCTGGGATAAATTTCTGTTAGCGATTGTCTTTAAAGTGATCAATGATTGCATCCAGTTTGTACAGCCAGAACTGTTAAGGTAATTCCATTTGATAATTACACTACAAGCCTGTCAGTTTTCTACGAGTGAATAATTGACTATCGCTCAAAGGAAACGAGGACGAGTAGTCTAATTGTTTTATTAGAAACTCTAAAGGATTGCAGTCCAAAACCTACAATTGTATGTACTTTTAAGCCAAAAATCAAGAAAAATAAACACTTTAGAGAGCAATGCGGGCAAAAACAGTTAGATTATGAGCTCGAGATTTCTATGAGGTGATGGTTGATGAGACTGAAGGCCGAATCAACTACCACCTCATAGAAATCTTGAGCTCATTATCTTAACTATCACCTCATAGAAATCTTGAGCTCATAATCTATTTGTAATTGTTTTAGTAGAATTCTAACTCATTTCCTTCAAATAATGATTTCTAATTATTTTCTACAATATGAACTAGTATAACTTTAAGTTGTGAACTCATGCTCATCAGGTTATTCAGTAATTTTAACGTTTAATAAACTAGTGCGACGGTGAATTTCCTCCTTTTAGCATTCGCGGGAATTGAGTTATCCAATAATGTTTCTACACTTCCTCCGAAACTTCGGAGAAACGAGAAAATGTCGCAATTCCGTAGACGACGTTCAGCCACTACACACTAATGGTAGCCTCCTTCGCAGACGTTCCTTTGGCTCGTCACGCAATCTTTTCTCCCCAACGTTGGGGAGGAATGCGTGATGAGCCAAAAGAACGTCTGCGGAGGAGGCTAACTAATGGCTGATAGTGTTCAGTAGCTCAGCCAATGAGATTGCAGCAATTGCATAAGTATACTAGTAGAATTCTACTAACAACGATTATGAACTAACCACAGATACGACGCGCACTCTGATTGGTCAAAAAGGTAAAAAACCTATGTTCAATTATACCGGTAAACTCTCGCTCCCCGACAAGGCAGCACTACCTCGACCCGTAAGGACGAATAATTAACGTTAGTGTAATGTCTTATTTTTGTCTTATTTTAGTCTATCTGATGATTAAAACAGAGGAAATGATTCCCATAAATGACCACCGAAACGAAACAAATCCAAACGCAACAAATATATAGAGTGCTGCCCTAAACAACAAATAAAAGCTAACCGCAAGCAAAACAGAGTGAAAGCTAACCGCAAGCAAACCTCAGCCAAAAAGCTAGCCGCTAGACCACACCTTCTCATGGTTTAGCGGCGCAATAACCCTCCTTGGGATGTTGGCAGAACACTCGAAAAGTTTGTAAATCACTCGCCTGACGGCTCGTGATTTCCAACCTTTTCTCGTGTTCTCCCAACATTCCGAATCGTATGTTGTGGTGGAATGGCGGAAGACGCCATCAAATCCAAGCACAGCTCTGAATTTAGGGCTAATGGACGGATCTACGCTGCGTGTGTACCCAAGGCGAGGCAGATATTGGCACTCCATGTTGATCGATGATCGATGTTATGTGGGCATCCAGAGGTTTTGCCGAGTATGCAGGACAAACAATGAACAGCGTTATTAGCTTTGTCGAGTGGGGTTGTTTGGGTTGGCGCTACCAGGGTAAATGCTTTTGGATTCCTCTATGGAATGAAGTTCAACAAGATGGAAAACAAGGGCTTTATAAAAGCTTTGATAAGATCTCAATCAGCGGTGACTTGCTTTCCATAGCGGGTCAAACCAGGATTAACAGATAGTATATTACCTTCATTGAGTCATCATGCACTGGAACACCTCTTCAGGTTTCACTTTGGTTTTTAGACTTAAGTTTGTCAGGTCAAGGAATTGACATCCAGCAGACAAGAACCCATATGCAGTGATTGCAAAGCTCTTGCGATATAATGTATTAAGATAGCCTGTGAACTGAAATAATTGCGTGGTGTAGTGTGAGGCACATGCATGGTCCCACAGACTGCTGAGAAAAGTGTACAAACTGTCATTAGTGGAGTGAGCTAGCAAAGTAGTGTATTGGTGGCAAGAGATATTTGTTTAATCTTTTTTTATAGGTTGTTGATTGAACACGTAGAAGATAAAGACAACCCCAATGTTTGGCGAGGATACGTTTACGGCATCAGCATGTTTGTGGTGGCATTAGTTCAGTCACTTGCCCTTCAGCATTATTTTCACGTGATTTTCAGTCTCGGAATGAAAGTGAGAACAGCTGTTATAGGAATGGTGTATTCAAAGGTAATTTTATGGAATGTACATATTTATGTTATTTATGTGGCAAAGCATCATGTTTATCATGTAAATTTGCTGATGTGTGATTGGTTATGAACCAATGCCAAAATCTTTCAAATATCGCCATTTTGCATAGTATGTACAATTTTTTTGCCTTATTTTAGATGAGCTTCTATTCAACTGAAAGACATTAAACTTCATAAATTAATGCGTTTGTTTGTACAAATTTCAACCTTAATAGTACCCTCTTCTAAACCTCGGAAGGAGTTCTGATCTTCTTCTTATTAAAATTAAACTTCAGTTAGCAGCTTTACTAACTGTTCATAAAACGTTTTGAAGAGTTGTATGTGTTTCTTGAGTTATGTTCTTGGGCAAGGCTTTTTAAGATTTCCAAAAAGAACTTATTTTCACTTGGAACTTTGAACAAGCGTTAGCCAGCTGTTAGGGGCGAACACATTAGACAAGCACCCATTGAGTTGAAGATTAACATTACGGTTTATTATTTTTTTTTTGGTAAAAGCTATAAACTGTGCCGTTTTATTTCTAATTGTATTTCTTTCAAATAAAGATAGTGAAGGAGACAAACGACAATAAAGATCTATTCTATGATAAAACCAAAGTCAAATTCCATATGATCGAGCACTGTATAGTTTCTTCGTGCTTCAGATTCTGGATTAAAGTAACATTCATGCATGTTTATTCTTAATTTATCAAATGGAATAAGGTCATTCACAGCAATAACAAAACTGAAGAACCATCTGGCTTTAGCGATTACAAGGATTTGAACAAACTGTCTCTAAGCATTCTTGTCTTGAACCATTATTTTCATTAGGCTCTTCTCCTCAATAACAGCTCACGAAAAGAATCTACAGCTGGAGAAATGGTGAACTTGATGTCCGTGGATGCACAGCGGCTCATGGATCTCCTTACCTATGTGAACATCTTGTGGTCCGGCCCGCTCCAAATCATTATCGCATTGTATTTCTTGTATAATACCATGGGTGTGTCCATTCTGGCTGGTGTTGGAGTCATGGTGCTTTTCATTCCCTCAAATATGTTGATCAGCCGATTTTTGAGAAAACTTCAGGCAAGGGAGTTTTTTCTTGGTATGCATTTGTAAAATAATGAAGCATTTAGATTTGTTACTGAAGCTGACAACACTACATATTATGTAGTGGAGGTACATAAATACAGTTCACGCTGGTTCGAAGATCACCGGCCTGTTTCAGCGATATGGCTAGAAAAATCGAATAGAAATATCTCAAGAAACATTTTTGGATTGATTCATTAAGCCCGGGCCAAACAAGGATAAGAGTCGTCGAAAGTCCGTCAAGAGTGACAACAAACGAGAGAAAACTCTAATGAAAAATTTGAGCACGTTCAAAGTCGATGAGAGCTGCATGAGAGTTTCAGGGCAAACGAGAGCGAGAGTTTGAACTCCTATTAACTCGCATCCTCGTTTGGCCCGTGCTTCAAGTCTGAGTGATTAGACGGAATGGTATTTCAACGGTGACAAATTGATATTTTGTACCGCGAAAGTTATATTATGTGTTATTTTGCAAAGCCATTAGCACAGTATGTGAAAATTAGTTAATTCAGTATGCATTCCAATTTCAAATAATCCTTCTAGGTCAAACAAATGGGTGCTAAAGACTTGCGTATCAAGATGATCAATGAGATTCTAAATGGAATCAAGGTACCTTACAATAGAACATTCTATAAAATTCTTGAGGCCTATTGTAATTGTTTAAACAAACTGTGGATGATTTAGATGTAAAGAGAGTTTGAAGAACGTCAATAAGTACTAGCCCTGTCAACTCCCATGGTCTCACAACATCTCTTCATCTCAGGTTTTTAATCTTTGAGGAAAATTCTGGATTACGATTCACGCAAAATTTCAGACCAAAAGAATCGGACATTAAACTACACGTAGAATACTCCTATTTTTTTTTTCTTTTTATACTCGGTAGACCAGTATTCACAAAAATTAGGAATGATTACAAGCACTATAGGTGGTTTTGTTTGTCGCACCTCAACTTTGCTTCTTGGAAGTGTTTCCAGCTTTATTCCACTTTTATGAAAAAGTGACAGTGAGTTTCTACTTCGGACTTTGACATAGTGTCTGGTACAAATGTAAAATTAAATCGTCTTGTTAAAAATAAATTGTTCCTAACTTATCTGTAGCTAGCTCGCTACTGTTTCGTAAGCCAGGATAACTGTGTTATTTAACGTTTACATGACAGGCAGTACGTTCACCAAATGTACTGTAGATGTTTATTCTCCCCGCAGGTCCTCAAACTTTATGCATGGGAAACATCTTTTATGAAAATGGTCTCCAAACATCGTAAGAACGAGTTGCGGCATATTAAAAATGCTTCTTACCTTGATGCAATATTCACCTTTACCTATATTTGTGCCCCTTTTATGGTAAGTAGAAAACTTTATTATCAACTTCATAAACTACGGAAATCTCTGAAGTGACAGATGAAGCTTAAATGTTAATTTCTTCAAATTTATTCCTTTGTCTACTTCTTACATTGTTCTTCGTTAAGCGTGTCGTATCCGCTCAACAAGGTGACGCGGCCGTGCTCATAAGATGGATGAGGGATCGAGTAGTAATTCAAAAGAATATCAAGATGTTTCATGTTTCATTTGATTTTAAAAACACTCCACCTTAACTTTGATGTATTACACACTAGCGCGTATCTATAACTGTTGGCGTATTTTCCTCTTGAAATTATTACATATGGATAAATTTTGAATACCAGCGTATGACCATTAGCATCACTTCGAAAAGTCAATAGGCAATCAATGTTTATATTAATGGCAACCCAAAACTAATGGTCTAGCTTTGTTAAAAGGGCTATACTAATCCACTGAAGTAACAAATTGAAAAAGTTGGATGCAGATTATTTCAATCTCTGCATGCATATGTGTAATGGATGAATCGCTAAAAACTAATTACACTTCGCGCCCTTGAGAAATTCACTTAATATCTTCACCTTGGTGTTCAAAGCAAATCTCGTGAATGAGCGAAGCTACTTAGTCATAATTTTTGCTCCGTTACCACAAATGCATCAAAATCCCCGTGATAGAGCGCCTTTAACATTGTATAATTTGTATTTCTTGAGGGAGGTGGATCCTAATGAGATGTTTCTATAATTTGCTATCACAGGTGTCATTAGCTACCTTCGCCATCTATGTACTGACTGGAAATGAACTAACAGCCTCCAAAGCGTTTGTTGCGATTTCACTCTTCAATATTCTGCGCTTTCCACTTGTTGCGCTTCCAAATGTGGTAATTAACCTGATACAGGTAATGAATCCTCAATAATAATTTTAAATATAATCTGTTCCGTGCTTAATCCAGGTGAACATATTTGCACGATCGGATTCATGTGCACCGACCAAGCTAAAATAGTTAACCCAATTAACACAGCCTTTGCAATTTTCAAATCAACAAATGGCGCTCTATGTTAAATATTAGGTCACTATTAATAGCCACTAGTAAAGTCACCAGTTAAAAAAGCTTTTTTCTCAAAACATTACCTTATCTCAGTGGTTTAATCTTTCCTGTTTGTTAGGCTCAAGTTTCTCTGAAGCGTTTGACAGACTTTCTAAGCTTAGAAGAACTAGATCCAGATAATGTAGAAAAGACCATGCCAGACCACAGTGAGTTTTGACAATTTTAAGACTTTACAGTCATTTTGAATAATCTTACTTTAATTATCGAGAGAGAGTGAGATGTGTGGTGTCATCATGGCAATTAGTGCAGATTGGATTTTAGATCGAGTGGCCCGCTTATGGCCAGAATTGAACACACGTTGACTTGGAGGGTGACGATGGCAGATTCAATTGGTGTCACAAAGTGTCCTCATTTGTAAATTTGACGTAACGGATACATTATTTTGTCAAATATTACGTATGTCTTTAACGACAGCTGCGTTTAATCCTGGGCACATTTGGCGTGGACTGGGTTGAGCCTGTGAGATATTAATCATACTCTCAAAGACCTCAAACCCGGTATATGAGCAACGGCTATAGAAATTGCCGAGTGCAACCTTACAAAATGTGGGGTATACCTGCAGCGCACTAGAAACCCATCAAGGAGAGCAGCAATATGCTCTTCGTTTCTTAATGTTCTAGAAATTCAGCGTTAAGAGCTGGTATTAATATGCAACCTGGCTCGTCCAATTCCCTTCACCAGAACATACTTTAAACTACAATAAATCAATTTTTTCCAATCAATTTGTAGTCAGTGCACAAGCCATTCATATTGAGAATGGAGCATTTAGCTGGGACACAAATGGCAAACCTACATTGACAGAGTAAGCTTTTCTTAATACTGTAACTCCCTTTATTGATCCACCTTCTCGTGTAACTTTTTGCTTTAACAGTCACTGTGTTTTTTTTTCTGTTTCCCTTTCAGTATCAACGTAAATATTCCAAGTGGTTCACTGGTTGCAGTTGTTGGTCAGGTTGGATGTGGAAAATCTACTCTGCTTTCTGCTCTTCTTGGGGAAACTGAAAAACTGAATGGAAAGGTCTATGTTAAGGTGAATGTGATGGTATTGAAAATCTTAACGTTGGAGGTAGCGATGGAACGTGTGTCGGCTGGTCTTTATTAGAGCTTTGTCTTCTGAAGAACACGAAGTGCTGACCTGGAACAGCTGCGCAGTCGTTACAAGACTCGACTACCCCATAAGCTTGTAATTCTACTGGTCGTCTAGTGTTGCAGTGGCTATTGTTTTGAGGGCTATGGCATTGTTCATGTTGTTTCTTCTATTGTACTCCAAGGGTAGCAAATCGTATAAGACCACTCGACCCACTTTAGTCTACGACAAAGTACCTTCCTTTAATAAAGTGGACTTAAACAGAACCATGTACTTAAGTTTCAAAGCTGTTTTCTGAATCTTTCTAGTTATGTAGTTGTGGAATATAAATCACCTTTTTGTTTTCTTTCAGGGTTCCGTGGCGTATGTCCCGCAAATAGCTTGGATCCAGAATGCCACTCTCAGGGAAAACATTTTGTTTGGAAGGTCATTTGATTCCAAGCGTTATGCTAAAGCGATTCACACTTGTGCTCTCCAACCGGATCTAGATATCCTGCCAGGAGGAGATCTAACAGAAATTGGTGAAAAGGTGCATAAATTAATATCGATTTCATAATTGATTAGCGCCACACTACAAGAAGCTCCACATAACAATCAAATTTCATGCCTCGTTAATCTACCTTCTAAATTCATGCATCAGTCGATTAATTAATTCAATTAGAGATATGGTAACAAGATTTTTGGGTGTATTGTAGGTAGAAAAAGTCTCCGAAACAACTACAGGCAATATAGATCCACTGTGGTATGACATCTGTAAGCGTCAACCTCCCAGAAGTAATCACTTAGGCCAGACATTTTGTGATATTTAATGGAAGGTGTTTTACTAGCCGGTTATGTTAGAAATGCTTCACTGCTGTTTTCTCCAGGGCATAAACCTTAGTGGTGGACAGAAACAACGAGTGAGCTTGGCGCGTTCTATGTATTCTAATGCTGACATCTACTTGTTGGATGATCCACTGAGTGCTGTCGATTCACATGTGGGAAAACACATATTTGATAGAGTCATAGGACCAAGAGGAAAGCTTAGAAAGAAGGCAAGTATAAACAATAGTACATTTAGTTTCTCTTCTAGAATCTCTAAATAATTTACCATTTTGCTTTATGTTGTAATATGTTACGTAATATGAAGGAAGATGTTAACCATATTCAATTTCATGGCGTACACATTTGGAACTCAGATAACGAAGTTATCATTTCTTTACATATTATAGCTTTCAGGAATACTATTTATATTAATCAATTAATTATATAATTATTTCAATGGCGTTGCTTTCACTAGACGCGTGTTCTTGTGACCCACGGTATTGCCTTTCTTCCTCAAGTTGATCAGATCATTGTTTTACAAGATGGCAGAATATCAGAGGTTTGTGTTGCTTTTTTGTTATCGTCTGTAGACTACTGTCGATATTATGCAGGTATTGCAGTTAATAACCATTACATGTCTTATTCCACCTTATCATAGTCAAAGACGTAATGTTTATTTCTGTGGTTGGAGGTGTATTTAATATCTGCTAGCCGTCGTGTATATCAAACATTAAAAGACCATGTGCGAGTGGTATCAAAGTGACATAGTTGGTTTCCTGGTTTGATTTAACTCGGGTTATTTATGAGTTCCCTTATGGTTGTTACGAATAATTACGTAATAGCCATGGTACCAATTATTGCATTTTACGATGCTCTGCATGTTAAGGAATTTTTTAGTTGCCCATTTGTAGTTGATGAGGTAAAGCTGCCGTTATAGCTGACAGTGTGTGGTTTACATGTTAAATTACACAAGACATGCAATTACACTGTTGTATGAAATAAATCAATTTAAAAGACACAAGTGAATGAATGTTTAAAATTATAAATTATAAATTTATTATCCAACACTTTAGAAATAATTTATCTTAAGCTGTTTTTGGGGTCGTCGCGAAATACGCACCAAGACGAAGGTCTAAGTAGACTGTAGTTAGAAGATCTTTCAAAAACAAAACGGCAGAATTTTGAAAAAGTCTACATGACTCTTTTGATTTGAGATCAAAACCTCGTTCATAACTAACTTCCGATAACACTGATTCTAAAGCTTAAGTGCACCAATATTGTGATTTTTAACAAAACACAACCATTTTGAAGCAAGTTTGTCCTTTGGCTTTTGACTTTTCAAAGTCATGCTCACGATCGTGCCCTTGAAGTAAACTGATCAACTTATCAAAAATTTATTAAAAATTAATTTCAGGTTGGTACTTACACGGAGCTAATAAAGAACAAGGGCGCATTTGCAGAGTTTCTGAAAACCTATGCAACAGACGAGCAGGCAAAGCTTGAATATGGTTGGCTACAGTCTTCTGTTGTTTTTTTTTTTTTGCACATAGAGCAGCATGTTTGTTGCGGAAGATCAATGTTCCTAATGAAATTCGTTGCCAAGTCAGGGTTAGCAAAGAATTGGTGCAAAGACGTCAAACATAAAACATAGCATTTCGACAGCTTATTTGCCCCCACCACAGGAAAGCTCCCAGTTCTAAAAAAAAAAATGGTTTTCCCGTGGGTTGTCTTGGGGATTTGCAGATAACGGGTATTGCTGGAATTGACTGGTGCATAAATTGTGGTTTCTTATGTAGTCAGTGCCTTTCGAGGAAGGCAAGATGTCTTGAAGGAAAACATTGTTATCGTCACTGAATAAGTGTTCCTGTTTATTTTAAACGTTTGTGTGTGTGATGGTAATACAGCAACCGAGGTGCTTTTATCTCAAAGCTAGCACACCACGATAGAACCCCTTTTATTCTTATACGTGCCAAGAGTTCAATTGTAAAGGAAGGACTAAATCCAAAAAATAAAGAAAAAAGGGTCAAGTTGTGTGTGCCTGTTGAAAAAGAAAAGAAAAATGATTGATGTGATATTAAGTTCATGCTTGCATTTAATTTTCATAAACAGCCGAGGATCCGGTGCCAGAAGCGATTATGCAAGACATTGACGACGTTGATGGTGCAAAACAAAGCAGCCATTTTGAAATACCACAGACTACACGAGAAGATTCTATATCGGTTGTAACAGGTGAAACTGCAGATCTTGATTTCCAGTTTACAAGACCTGATCAGGAAGGCGACAAGATGATAGAGGAGGAGAAATCCCAAACTGGAAATGTAACTACGTAGCTTTATACACTTAATATTTAACAAGTAATAACTAGTTTATGATGACAAAAGTTTACCTTGCTACTCCCACTACTGGGAATGGGAATTTAGAAGTGCTAGTTTTGTAGTTGGAGGAAAACCGAAGAACCAGGAGAAGAACCCGCAGAAAAACCCTCGGAGCAGGGACGAGAACCAACGGCAAACTACTCAGAACTATTTCAATGGTATGGTTGGCATTTGAATAAGTTCCTTTTCTCGTGTGTGTCAGTGATCATTCTGGGTTTTACTATCTCACTATTTATATTACAGACCAAACTGGACTCCACTAATTCCTATTACCACCACTTATCACACAGAAACTTTGAAGAAATGACTAGCTTTAACAACAGAGAGCCTTTCAGATGCTCTTTATTTGAGAGTTACCGGACATAGAATAATATGGCAAAGAAAAAAAAAACAATTGCAGAGTACAGTTGTATATACTTACTGGATTGTCCCCAGCCCAATGTGGCGAAATATTTCAGCAAAGACTTTAATACTGGGCGAGACTGAAAGTCTCATGTGTTCTAAACTGTGAACTAGCCTGAAATCCTGTTTTTCTTTTAGGTCAAACTGTCAGTGTTTTGGGAATACGCCAAGTCTCTTACAATTCTGTTCTCCGTTTGTATCATATTTTTCTTCATCTTCTCCGAGGCCGCTTCTGTTGCGTCAGGAATCTGGCTCGCCAAGTGGAGTTCCACCGATGTGGCCTCAGACGAAGAGCGCGATCTGTTTCTTGGCGTCTATGGCGGCCTGGGCTTGTCGCAAGCTCTCTTCGTGCTATTGGCATCTTTGTCCATGGCGACCGGATCACGAATTGCATCGCGGCACCTCCATCAAGGAATGCTGGTCAACATCATGCATTCTCCCATGTCATTTTTTGAGACAACCCCCCAAGGGAGGATCATGAACCGCTTTTCAAAAGATATCAGTAGTATTGATGGGATGGTGCCGAGATGTTTCAACGAATTCCTCAGAGCCTTTTTGAAGGTCATTGGAACAATATTTGCGATTAGTTTTGTTACGCCGATCTTTCTGGTAGTCATCATTCCTTTGGGAGTCTTGTATATTATAACACAGGTATGACAACGCTTAGCCTGAATTCCGCTATACAGACGTTCGTTAGCATAATTAGTTTTTTCCCATTTGAGTACGTTTGGGATTCCAGGAAAGTTCACATTAACGACTTGCTGTTTCATTGGACTACTGATTGTGTGGTTTGGATCACTGTTTTGCGTCCTTAGACAAAGCACTTCACTCTATGCTTCTAACCACACAAAATCATAAATGGGTTCTGGCGATCTGTTGGGGCAACCTGACAACAAATGCTGCGGAGTTACTGTGATAGACTATAAAACATGCCATCCCATCCATTCCTGTCCCGTCCTGTCCCATCCGGGTCGCCCACTACCTCTCGGAACGAGTTACTTCATTGGTTCTTAAAACAATAGATAACAGGTCTTAACAATGCCCCTATCCCTGAATAACAATAGAGGTAGTGTTTACAGCGGGGGAATGAAAATAGAGGTTCCAGAGAGGTAGTGTCTTACTGTCCCATCCCGTCCCATCCCATCGTATTCCATCCCATTCCATCCTGCTCAGTATCGTCCCACCCTATGCCATCCCATCCCATTCCATCCATCCTATTGCATTCCATCCTATCCCATCCAGTCCCACCCCGCTCCATTCTACACCATCCATCTCATTCCATAACGTCCCGTCCCATCCTATTAATTCCATCTAGTCCCGTCCCGTCCCATCAAACCCCAACGCACCATCCCATCGAGAAGGAGTAGCAATGCTAGTCGCTTTATGATTTGGAAACTGCAGTTATTTAAGCGCCGACCTGTTAAGACATCTAATTCCATGATTGTAATAGAACTTAAACATTCTGTGGGGTATTTTCCAGAGAATTTATGTGGCAAGCTCGCGTCAGCTAAAGCGCATCGAATCTGTCAGCCGGTCACCAATATACAACAATTTCCTGGAGACAATCAATGGCACGACCACCATCCGGGCATTTGCGCAACAGCAACGCTTCATTCGTGGAAACTATTTCTTAGTGGATGAAAACCAAGTGTCTTACTACCCTTCAATGTCGGCTAACAGGTAAAACCTCGTATGTAAGAATAAACTGTATTGTGGGACGGACAGGAAGTGGCCTAACAGTTGGTGAGTTGGACTATGAATCGAGCGGTCCATGTTCGAGCGCTGGCTAGGTCATTATTTTGTGTTCTTGGTAAGACACTTTACTAGGTAAGGTAAGGTCAACTTTATTTAGGCAGGGTGGCCCAATCAGCACTTGGCTGGTATCAAAAGGGGCCCTGCGTAAATTAAGACTACATTAAATTTCTATATACTGCCACAACTGCCACTCTATACGCTGCCACAACTTTCTATATATGCCACAAATTCTATATATGCCACAAATTTCTATATACTGCCACAACTGCCACTCTCGTAGTACTTCTCCCCATACAAGGAAAACGGACGAAAGAGTAACTTAGAGTACGAGGGGTAGGTAGCGGACTAACCTGCAGTCTCAGGCATAACAGCCCTCGCAAGATCTCACATGAATGACTCTCTACTCTTCCAGGGAACAACAGAACAAACAAACAGGAACAATGCCCCTAGCCTCAAAAAACAATATCAACTGCTACATTAGAGGACCAGTGAAATTACAAGCTCAAGAGAGCTGTCACACTACTGAACCTGCAATTGACTAGCTTCCCATCCAAGGGGATTGGAACAACACTTCTAATCACTCCCTGTACATGTTGCGTAAACCAAGATATGCTCTGGCACTTATAGGCCACCAGAGAATAAACAATACTGCGACCACAGCATAATTTAGAGCGGTTTTCAAGTGAGTGTTGTAAAACTAAAACAAAAGTTATCATTCTGGCCAATGACAACAGGCACAGTCAATCCATTGAACCAATCAAACTCGAAGTAAATGCATGTAACCGGCGCGAAGCGCGGGGAAACATGGGCGATTGCGTTTGGTTTTGGTTTTGGTTTTACTTCTGATTGGACGAATAGTGGCGCGAGATTTTCGACCCAGTCACTAAATATAGTATTGCAAAGGGAAAGCAAATACGAATCGCTTTCGATACTCAAGTGAGCGAGTATTTCCCGCAATAAGTGTAATAACTTAACACGAGTCTTACAGCCAATAACATCACGGCTAAACTGACCAATCAGCTTCAGCCGGCCAGACTTATAACATCATCGACTGTCAACAACTTTTCACTTGATTCTGAAGATAACTTCCGCACAGGTTGTTGAAACGTCAGTCACCAACAACAGTTCTTCTCGGAACTACTCTCACCCAGACGATCACACTATACGAACTAATAAGTTTATTATCTATCAGCGAAAACGTGACATTTACGGCACCTACAGAAACGACTATATCGCTCCAAGTTTGCTTCTGGTTCTTGTTACAATTCTTGCTTGACGCTTCCCACCAATGTGGCCCGGGTTCGATGCCCGGTCCCGACGTCATTTGTGGCATGGAATTTCGTTCCTGCTCTGAGGGATTTTCTCCGGTTCTCCCCCCTCCACAAGAACCAACGCTTGTAAGTTCCAATTCGATCGGGAATTCGATGGCTATAGGTTTGTCAGTCGCAAGACTGTTACGCGTAACCTTCGTTAAACAAAGCAGATTTGATTTTTGTGGAAGGGCTCACATAAAAGAATTTTGTTTCGCAGACTAGACAGGCAGAGTTGAATTTTTAGTTGTTCCTTTGGTATCTAAGCAGATTTCTTTGCTTTTCTTCAGATGGCTTGCTGTTCACCTCGAGTTTGTTGGCAACTTGATGATATTTTTTGCTGCTTTGTTTGCTGTTGTTAACCGCGTTTCACTGCAGAGCGGTCTTGTTGGTTTGTCCATCACATACGCTCTTCGGGTAGGTTTGTTAGCTATCAGTAATCAATTTAATGTTGGGTGGGAACTCATCTTGAAAACCGTATTCGTTTTTATGTTGAAACCATAAAGTGTTTTGCTTTTCATGAATTGTTTTGGTTAATGAGTGCTAGCTAGGTTATTGACTATTTCAAGCCCTTTTATTGCGAAATCTTTTTATTTCGTCTACCATTGTAAAAACGAATATGTTCGTCTCAATTGTCACGCATTCTTGCCGAATATTTTCATCGTTTTTGCTTATATTCCTTCTCATAAATGTACTTCATCATGCAAAATAGTCGTAGTCTCAAAGAGACCTTTGATTTTTTTCGTTGTGTCTTTGTCACCAAGGTCACCCAAACACTCAGTTGGATGGTACGTATGACCAGCGAGCTGGAGACGAACGTTGTTTCCGTGGAACGAGTGAAGGAGTACTCGGAAACACCTACAGAGGTATAGATAGATTATTACGCATTTAATATTAGTTTTATACATTACATTTTGAAATCAATGAAATGATCCTTGTAGTGTGAACCAACTGAGCTTCATAGCTCATTTGGTCATGGGTTCAAATCCCGTTGTAGCCTTGAATTTTTTTTTTTTTTTTTTCAGGCTAAAAAATGCAATTGGTTAAATTGCTTTCACACTGCAAAGGATCATTTCATCATTATCCGCAGTTCATTTATGTCATTCATATATTCATTACATATTACATTACATTTAGTTATTATTTCACGAGCGGGCGTTGGATATGAAGTGTAGATAGCCAGAGGGATGTCAATGCAAGGTCACCTCCAGCCTCGCTACCATTCAAAGGCCGGGTCACTGAGCAGCGTACAGCGTACTAATGGAGAAAATCTTAGATATCTTCGGGTCATGGTCGATAATCGTCGGAAAACCTACGTGGATGATGTTTGCTAATCATCATGAGTCTTGGCAATTTTGTCAATCTTTGGAAAGCTTTAGATGTTCTTTGTTTTTTTTTGCTTTTTTTTATGAGAGTCTTTTGATGATCTTCGGAAATCTTCGTGACCGAGTCGAATTGTTAACGATTATCTTTGATGTCCTTCGATAGTCGCGTTACTCTAAGGGACGCTGTGAAGTGATATCGTATCGGCCAGTTTGGATTTCATTTACGCTGTCATCACATTGTTATCCACTCTAAGAATCTAAAGAGGTGTTTGTGTCGAGTGACACCCGGTGCTTGACAACTGAGTGTGCGCAGTGTCAAGTACACGGCAGCCACACAAATTGGTGGAAAACACCCGTGTCTTGTAACAGTCCCATATGTTCAAAAGATGGATAACGGTATTCACTGGATAAATCGCTATCCGGTGGACGAGTGTCGACAAAACAAACTATGCTATCCATCCTTTGAACAACCGGGGCCTACTGTTTACGTTAACCAAAAGGACGCGGTTTTTTTTTTCCTAGGCTGAGTGGATCATTCCTGACAATCGTCCCCCAGATGAGTGGCCTGATGCGGGGAACATTGTAATAGAAGAGTTTGACTTGAAGTACAGAGAAGGATTACCTCTTGTACTGAAACATATCAACTGTGATATTAAACCAGGGGAAAAGGTACATTGATTTGAGTTAAACTAATGTTAGTTTGAGGTAGTTACTCGAAAACTTGACTTGCAAACTATGCAAGCCGTTTTCGTTTTCTTTTTATAAAAGCGCCGAGATTGCGTAAAACTTAGAATATTTTCACCAAAATACTGAAAGATAAAAATAAACTACCTGAAACCTATCGATTTAAGCATGTTTGCCCACTCGCAAATCACGTGACTAATTAACAATTAGACCCGTAGCCCGCAAGGGCTACGGGTCAATAGCCCATGAGGCGAAGCCGAATGGGCTATTGACCCGTGGCCCTTGAGGGCGAAGGGTCTAATTGTTTTAGTATCACCCAACTAGTCGGACAGTAATGAAGTTAGCAAATGCAAGTTGAAGAAAGATTTATTTGGGAATAAAACGAAAGAAAGTGTCACGAATTTCGCTACTCGATGACTATTACTAATAGTCCTCTAGTAGCGTAGCCAATCAAAATGCAGGATTTGCATTAGTCCACTAGTTGGGTGATACTAATTTGCATTATAACGTGGAAACAAACATGGCGGCTATCGTGAATAAGGCTTATTGTAGTAGTCGACTTTTAAACGAAATGTGTTAGAGTGGTTTGACTTAACCCGTGAAATTGTAACAAAAGTTTCAGATAGTATTACACACTAATTGCATTGTTTTCTTTTGTTTAGTATTGACTATTACGCGCTAATTGCTAGGTGCTATTTTAAGAGTTACTTTGTTGTTTACTCCCGCAGTGCATCATGGGTGTGTGTACGCTGTCACAACACACAGTGCTTTCTCTATGTACTTTATGTTCATTCCATGTTTTCAGGTTGGCATCGTGGGTCGCACAGGAGCTGGCAAGTCAACGCTTACCTTAGCTTTGTTTCGTATTCTCGAGAGAGCTGGCGGACGGATTATTGTTGATGGCGTTGATATCGCTAAGATTGGACTTCAGGATCTGCGATCGCGACTCACTATCATTCCACAGGTAAAGGAAGCCAAAATGAAATAAACACAGGCACGTGTATTTTTGTTTCCTGTTACCTGTTTTTTTATTATCACAGGACACGACTGAAGCAGGTTTTATAAAATTGGAAGCAGAATTCATTGTTCCTTTTGTGCTCCTTTTCTAAACGACTTTCTACTCTGTAGGATCCGGTACTGTTCTCCGGAACCCTCCGTGTCAATTTGGATCCGTTTGACAGTCATACAGACGAGGAGCTTTGGAAGATTCTTGAATTGAGTCACTTAAAGAACTTTGTGTCAGGGCTGGAAGAAGGTCTTTTATACCCCGTGAGTGAAGGAGGAGAAAATTTAAGGTAACGAGTAAATAACCATTAACATTTTAATTTTCGTTCGATATTTCTTTCCTTGATGCGTTGTCATGCATTCGTTCTCCACGCCGTCTGTACTATTTCACTGACCCTACTCACTTATTTGAAACTGGTCTTTTTGATCAACGTTGTTTTGTATAACACCTTTCCGTTCAGTTTGAGAAACCTAGTTTGACCACGTGTTGTGAGGAACTCTATTTCCCCACATTAAAATTCGTAAACGTTTTCAACTTCTAATTTTTCTCGATTCAAATATAAGATGGGCGTTATATCCAAGCTGGGTCTTCGTCTTAAAATCTTCCTGGCCACCCGTCTAAATAAAGAAATGCATATAGAAATGTGGAATGGAGGAAAAAGTCTGTAACTTCTGTAAAAACAGAAATAGTTGCTCAATAGCTTACGACTCCACGGAGTCGACGTAATTATTTTGTTCTTACAGTGTTGGTCAGCGGCAGTTGGTATGTTTGGCGCGTGCGCTGCTCCGTAAAAGTAAGATCCTGGTTCTCGACGAAGCCACGGCCGCAGTAGACCTGGAAACTGATGAACTCATCCAGCAAACTATTCGGCATGAGTTCGCTGACCGCACAGTGTTCACCATCGCTCATAGGCTCAATACTATCATGGATTACACCAGGTATAACTATTTCGAATTTTTATAAGACTTTTAAAGGGAACCTCCACTCTTGCGACAAGTTGACGTTAAATTGTTTCAAATAATGCCTAATTTCCAAATTTTACAAAACACGGGAGAAATAACACTTAGAAGTAACAATGAATGGAAACGTTTATGGCTTTTAAATTTCCCGCGCGCCACCATTTTGGATTTTATGACGTTGAATGGTTGCCCAATTGTTTCACACAAAAGACCTCTTACTACCAAACAATAGCGACATTCATAACACGCCATAAAATCCAAATGGTGGCGCGCGAGAAATTTTAAAGGCATGAAATGTTCACTATTAAATGTTATTTTTCCCTCGGCTTTTTAAAAGGCATTGTTTCAAACAATTCAGTGTCAACTTGTTGTAGGAGTGGAGGTTCCCTAAAAGGAAGAAAAGACAATATGCGTTTTCGTGTTCCTTGTCCTGCAAAGGATGTGAGGATTACATCTTGTTGGCGATTTTATCTTGATCTTGTGTCGTTTTCTACCACACTGTTACACAGAGAGAACTTGCAAAAATATTGACAGACTAGTTCATTTTCCATTGGACATGAATTAAAGCAGCTATAACGATAATAAAATGCATGTGTTGCGATTTACGCAATAATCTTCAAATCGATGGAAAAGTCAATTATATTTTACGGCACTGAGGGAAAACAGGTTACCGGATCGACAAACTGAACTTGAAAATTTCAGGCTATTATTTTCAAGATGAACAAACCGTGACGCAGCTCCTTCAAAGTTCGTTCACTTTGAAACATACCGTTGTGGTGGGGGTGATTATATGGATTAAAATAATCGCTTCGTTCAATCTTTCCTTGAGTCGTCATTGCAAAGCACATTACAAGACGAGCAGCTCTATGTGGTCTGTAATTTTAGTTAATGGATGGATAAGGATTATGTTTAAATTCGTCGGGTTTTTTTTTCAGAATCATAGTGCTTGACAAAGGTTTTATGATGGAGTTTGACACACCACAAGCGCTGCTGGCTCAGCAAGGAATCTTCTATAACATGGCTCGTGACGCCGGGCTGGCTTGAAAAGCAGGACACGTCGTGATGATAACATGAGGGGACACAGAGATCGGGTCAACACGAGTCGGGCAAAGTTAGCAACAGCAAATGAAACTAGGTTTCATCGCATGGTCACTGTTGCATGCTTTTCTTGGAATTTTATTGACACTGAACTAAAAAAGTCGTCCACAACGTCTTCTAAATTTATTTACCTAGAAACGTGTTTGTGATTTTGGTGTATTGTTTGGTCTGGTTTGACAACTGTCATGGTCCGAAAGTCTAGTCTGGAAGGCAGCTTTGTATACACACAGAAAGTCGAGGCCCTGTAGCAGTTTGTCCGAATGTTCCCAGAAACGTGACCCTTACTCCATCTCAAAGGAGAGGAACTACTGTGTGTTGTAACAGATAAGTCTGTCAGATCTGTTGAGAAGATTGTAGCTAATGTGGCTACTTAGCCAACTTACAAGATACCAAGCCTTGGTTTCAGTTCTGTTTCGGTCCGTACGTTACATCTGAGGGTCGTTGTGTGTTGTTACACATTCTGAGAGTCGTTGTGTGTTGACTGTGTGTTGTTACACATTAAACTTTCAACTCCCGAATCCTACGTCGAGGGTCATGGGTATTATTGTCGATGCCATTATTCACTCACATCAATGGTGTCTAAACAATAGATTTATATAAAGAAAGGTATAACCGACCACTTAGCGAACCATTGATTGCGTGACGTACATTTAGCGTGACACGTAACGATTTGTGCAAAGTGTTTTGCAATTAAATTGCTACAAGTTGCATACCGACAGTAGTGTGGCGGCAATCTCGTAAGCTTGTAATTCTACTGGTCCTCTAGTGTAGATGTTGTTGTAGACTGTTCACAGCCCTCTATGTTTTCGTGTTTTTTTCGATCAATGAGCGCGCGGTGAGAACGACGAGAAAACTGGACGCCAGCGCAAAACGGAATATTATCTCTATTTTTCTTTCGCTCGCTTTCCCGCCCCCTCCCTCCGCGCTTCGCGCTCGCTTCGTTTGCTTTTTTGCGTTGAAAAATCGAGAGGCTGTGGACAGTCTAATGTTGTTGTTTTGGGGGCTAGGGGCATTGTTCCTCTTGTTTTTAATATTGTTCTCTCGTAGTGTAACAAGCCATTTAAGTGAGCAGAGACCTTGCGCGAGCCACTACCTGACCCCCGAGTTACAATGCAGCCTTGAATTTAAATTTCTTGTTCACTTTGAATATCATTTCACTCATTTTTGTCTCGTGTCGTCATGACGTTGTCATGACGACACGAGAATATACGAGGGGGAGAAAGTGCATTCCATGGACCATTCCATGCGTGTTTGCTTTGTGAGGCCGCGGAATTTTCCCGCCATGTCAATATTTTTCCCGCCATGTCCACATTTGCTTTGTGAGGCCGCCGGAATTTCATATCAAAGAACAGATAATGTTTCTTTAACAAAGAGGTCGCAGCCCGCTGGTTTATCAAACTGTAGGTTAGGAGTATTTATTGTAAAGGGCTTATTATGTGAAATACAGGCATGCTTTTACTGTTCTTAAAATTGATTTCTTTTCTTTTACGTTTATTGCTGTAGTTAGTTTACAGTCTTGTGCGGTTCTTGTGATCGGTCTATCAAGCGCAACAAATTCGGTGCACTCGCACGATGATATAAAGCGTTGACGTTATCTGTAAACAAACGACACGCAATGCACGCAGAAGAGATGGCTTTTTTTATGAACTTGCAGCGAACGAGCAAATTCTTAGCTGTCCAACAGTGCGTTGAAAAGGGTTGAACAGAAAAACGAGACCCTAAAGAAGACTGTGATTGCTACGTGAGTATTGCACAACATTTGTTTTGAAAAGTGCGACCTGTATGGACTCTATGGCACGGATGACAACGATCCAATAACACAAAATAAACGATTATATAAAGACATTTATTTTGATGCTAAATCTTTAAAAATGTCTTTTAAGCCAGCAAGTACGGCGTTTGTTTGTTCCATTTGCCTGCTCTGGGCGTCACGGAACATTTTCGTTCAAATCTTGCGTTGTCCTGTTCCATACTCTTTTCAAGCATTTCAATAAAAGAACTCTGCCAGTCTGGAGTCGTACTTTCTCGCCTTTCGTTTCTCAGGCGGTTCTGATTCATGAAGAGAAACATTTACACTTTCGATTTGCGAAGCCTCGTTAACACTCGGCTCTGAGGTAAAGGTAGTGACTCATTTGATTGCAGTTTTTGATGGATCGATGTCCCACCACCGGCACCTCAACAAAGATGTCGAAATAGGGGAAGCCTTCTATAATTTTCTGAATTCCAGCTTCTCCAGTCGAGCGAGACCGCTGCTAGAACTCGTACTCTAGATTCTGCTGCCGTTACTTCACCTGCTGTAGCATTCTCTGGCTTTCTGGACACCTCTCTTTATACAAAGAATAGATATCGTCCCAGAGTTTGATTTTTTCTCTTTGTGAAACTCCCCACAGCTTACTAAATTTTGGCGCCTACGCTTCAAGAACTTCGTGCGTTTCTTCCTCAGTCCAGTTAGCAGACTTAACGCGAGGTTGTTTCGTTTTTGTGTTTGCCGTAGCAAGTACTTCGACATCATTTGGAACTGAATACTGAGGCGATGGCATGCTTCTCGCCAGTAGTAGTAGCTGGACGATAAAATATGGCCGGATTGTCGATGGAAATGGACAATGTTGACCGCCATTCATTGGCTGATCTGGATTTGCTACTCTTGCAAACCGTCGATTTAATAAGTTATCGCTAAAGGAACAAAATGCGTGATTTGTGATTGTGTAAATTTTCTTTTTACAGAAAGAAATGTACGTGTCGTACAAGTCTTGCGTGTTCTGATACCTCATCGAAAACGCATTTGATTGACATTTAATTTCCTGAAATTGTTTTAATAGTGCGTAAATAAAGTAGCGCGGCATCCGACAAACGATACAAGGTCAAACTGTCTCAGTTAGTCCTTCAGTTTACACCTTTTAAAAGAAATTTCTGTCTACCGAATCTAATAGAACTCGTCAAATATAATTTATCTCTTTCGTTTATACTTTGTATTAATTCTTTCTAACTGCCGGGGAGTAGTTTGCTTTGTGTTCTACGCGGCGATAACTTGATTTCTGTTCGCATGTGAAAAGTAGCCGGGCAGTGGCTTTGCCGTGAACTTGGCACCTAACTATTTTATTAACTTTTATTTAAAAAAAAACTTCCTTTCCAAATAGACCCATGCGTTTTATGATTTTACTTCCAATCATTGCGAAATGTTAGACGGGGATGTTAGATTCTTAGTCAACTTTTATTTTAGAAGTGAAAAAAAAAATACAGACCACGAAATTAAGTAGCCCTCTGATTATAGATTTTGATAATCGAGAAATGTTTATCAGCACACTGAGATAAAATCAGTCAGCTGCGTATTAAACGAAACGCGAGAATAAATATAGACATTCCTTAAATGTTTCTTTTTCCTTTCGCGTGACAGTCAGGACGTTTCTCGAAGGTTTCTTTTTCCCCTCACGTGACAAGAAATCCGCCATGGATCCTGAACGCGTGATCGCTTCGATTGTAGCTCTTCTTTTCCTGATTATTGCGCTTAGAAAAGTTCAGAGATTTTTTTCGAGTTGAGGATTGCGGTC